>CBVK0102368234.1:0-13469 GCA_900067695.1 Picea abies
CTACTGCAGGAGTGCGCAGGGTCAGAAGACTTCAACACTTAGACAAGGGTGAAGATTTGCCACAAGGAGTGCGTGCAAATTTCCTTCGAAGAAATTGAGAATCGCAAGGAAGCTCAGGAGAAGTAGGCCTTCAAATTCATCGGAGGATAAGTGTAGAGGAAGTTGTCGTTGAAAGTTCAGGGAAGCATCGCAGGTTGGCAAGCAGACAACGAGTCTCATGGAGAGGTATTTCTTCCTTTCATGGAATTGTACGAGGAAGAACGGATGGATGAAATTCTCCGATGAGATTTCACGAAGTTTCATGGGCCATTGGATCTTGCGGAGGTGCAAGGAGGTTACAGTATAGGTGTGGAAAAGGTTCGGAGCTCAAGAGGGCAGGAGCCATCCATCGGGATCACGAGGAGCGTGGTTCTACTTGTAGATAGGCATATCAGGAGTTCGTGAGGTGAGATCCCAAATCTACGCAACGAAAGTCGCGAAGTTGCGAGGTGAGATATCCCGACGATGACGTAAGCCGTGTGGGACCGTAAGAGTAAGTGGAAGACAGGTGGCGAAAACCAGAATCTTGCGATCTCGGGGCTCGTAAGTTGAAAGCCCAAATATTGGGAGGTTCAAGTTGCGAGGCACAAGGTAGCGAAATCGTGATAGGAGAATATCGGCGTCTCGGTACATCGGGACTCGGAAGTTGGAGAACCAAGTGCTAGGAGTCACAAGTGGCAAAGTCGTGATAGTGCGAGGTTGCGATAGCGCGAAAGTCCCGACAAGGTGAATGAAAGTTAGCGTTGACTGACACATCGGGTCTCGGGGATTCGAGAGCCTAGAAATCGACAGTGAACTCGTGAGGCCGTGAAGTTCTGATCCTCCGAGAAGTTAAGAAGGGGGGATCGCGCGAGAGAAGAGAACCTGTGGGGTGTAGATTTCCCGATAGGGAAATAGAAGAATCGTTGAGTTCTTCGGGCCGAAAAGAAAGAAGGTCCTGTGGAGAGCGGTAGTGCTCCAAGGAGTGGTTGTGGTTTCCACCATCCAATGAGGAAAAATAAGAAGCATTGTCAAACACTAAATAGTTAGGTACCCCAAAACGCGTAATGTTGTGAGTTTCTAGGAACGAAATCACCTGATTAGTGTTAACCACTCCTAAAGGCATAGCTTCATACCACATGGTAAAGTAGTTAGTTATCGTAAGAATGTATTTATGATGATGTGAGGATTCTGGGTTGATCAACCCTATGATATCCAGGACGGAATGCTGGAATGGTGCATCGATTGTAACAAGATGCAAAGGGAAATAGACTTTCTTCACTCATCCTGTAGCCTTTTGACATATTATGCATTTGTGGGCTATGACATGGGCATCTTTAAACAACGTGGGCCAATAGTACCAATCTCTAAGGACTTTGTGAATGGTTGTTTCACCACCAAAGTGACCTCCTGCATTACTAGAAGGCAATTCAGCCAATAGTTTTTCAAATTCTTCATGTTCCATGCAGCGTAATAACACACCATCAAAAGAATTTATGAAAAGAACATTATTAATTAATTGAAAATGTGCATATTTAATCCTTCATGCTCTTCTCCTCTTGGGGTCAAGATGTTGTGGCGTATTTCCAAGTATCAATACAAATTTAATATCATTATACGAATTTGGTACAGTTTGTGCACAAAAGATTTGTGTTTCCTCAAACAATTTCTCATTTGTTAAGATGGGTTCATTTTCAGATGGATTAACTGAATCGACCACTAGTTTACAAATGCCTTGACCTCTAACAATTTCGATTGGTTTAATCTCGATATCATATTCTTGAAGAGAGGTCATCAAGTGAGCCCTCTTCTCCCCAATCTCTTTTTGGACTAGTAAATTTATTATTGCGGGGTACGTGACAATGACTTTAGTTCTAGATTTCAAAAGATAGGGTCTAAAGTCTTTTACCACTTTAAAAACAACAAAATCTTGTTGGTCGACCATAGGATAATTCAATTCTTCTCCTTTAAAAGAAGATCTCATAAATGATATGGGAATCTCATTATTATCATTATTTTTCTAGGTGAGTACTGTATCAGATGATCTATCTGATGCAAATGTGTAAAGAGTAAAGTCTTTGGTAAAATTAGGGCTCATCAAGGATGGAGCTTCTGTTATAGATTTTCTAATAAAATTAAAGGCCTGGTTTTCCTATGATCCCCATTTAAAAACAATGTCCTTTTTTATCATATTTTGCAGGGGTCTAACCATCTCAAAAAAACTAGGCATAAAACGTCTGACAAAATTTATTTTACCAAGAAAATATTGTATAGCTTTTTTGGACAACGTAGGAGGAATATTTTCTATGTCTTGTGTTCGTTCAGGATCTATCATCATTCTATTTTTTGATACTATAAAACAAAGTAAGTTTCCATGATCAACAACAAACATTGATTTCTTAGGGTTTAATGAAATACCAAATTTATAGAAATGTTCTAATACACTCCTTAGGTGAGATAAATGATCTTTTTTTTAATCTTTTGAGAAGATGGTAACATCCTCTAGATAAACAACCACTGATTGATTTATAAGCCCCCCAAAATAGATGTCCATAGCCCCAACATTAATTAGTCTGAAAGGAATTTTACAATAAGCACAAGTGCCCCAGGGAGTCCGAAATATAGTTTTAAGATGATCTGAAGGGGACATCAGGACTTGGTTGTATCCCAAAAAACCATCCAATAAGGATAGTATTTCAGAACTAGATACATGTTGTAAGATATGTTCCATGGGAGGAACGGGGTAATTATCCTTATCAAAGGCTCAACTCAAGTTGTAGAAATCAACGCAAAGTCATATTCCCCATTCTTTTTCCTTACTGGGACTAGGTTGGACACCCATTAGGTATGTCAAACATGAAAGATGATCTTAGTTGTTAAAAACTTATTCATTTCTTTTTTACTGTGGGCTCTAACTTTGGGTGCATCTTTCTCAGTTTTTGTTTGAACAGTTGTGCTTGAGGCTTCATGGGGATTACATGTTGTATTATGTTTGGATCAAATGTTTTTAGATCATCGTAAGTCCAAGAAAATATATCTTCAATTTTTTTGAAAAGTTTAATAAATGTTGATTTTTCTTGTTGTGTGCATCCTTTTCTCAAATTAATGTTCTAAGGTTGGTCATGTGTTCCTAAGTTTATAGTTTCATATTTCAGCGAGGAACTATTCATTTTAAAATTAACTACTCCATTAAATTTTTCATGTAAATCATAAAATGTTTCTAATCTGATGATAGATTTAGAGATAGAATTTACCATATCAGATGAACTTGCATCTGATCGTGGATTAGATATTACCGTAAAATCGTGGAGATTTTCATCATGAGTGTTTTCATCGATTAGAACACCTTGGAAAGTGTCTTCCATATGCATAAAATTTATGATCTGTTGATCATCGTCAAACACCCGCCAATTGGAGATATTATCCAAAATAGACGGCCTGAATATTAATTCAACAGAAAATGAATTAGGAGAGAAACCTTCAACATGAAACAATTTTGATGCTACATTTGCCAACAAATCTGCTTCAATATTACTAGATCTAGGAATACAAATTATATTCAAGGCGAGAAATTTATTAATTAAGTTCCATACCTCGGTCTGGTAGTTTTTTATATCAACATATACACAGTGAAAGGAATTTTTTACCTGTTTGACCACAATTTCAGAATTGTCAAATACAACTAGGCATTGGACGTCAAGGTCAATGTCTTTCTTGAGTCCCTACAAAAGATCTTCGTATTCTGTTGTATTATTTGTGCACTCGAATTCTAATCTATAAGAAATGAATGTATTATTACCTTTGGGATCTATCAATAAACAACTGGCACTAACTCCTTCACATGATTTAGACCCATCAAAGTACAAAGACCAAATTCCATCATTCTCACAACTATTTACAATATTCATAGCATGGTCTGGGGCCATTACTTGAGCACAAACTGATATTTTAGATTGTTAATCAGGTTTTGAAATACTAGATATTTCAGTAACGAAGTTCCCAAAGAAGGTATTCATACCTTGATCTTCTAATTCTTTCACACTTGGAACAAAAGGTTCGTTTGGATCGTTTAGATATGTGACTGTATATTTCAGATAATGTTCCCTGTTGACCCTAAGTTGAGTCCCTACAAAAGATCTTCGTATTCTGTTGTATTATTTGTGCACTCAAATTCTAATCTATAAGAAATGAATGTATTATTACCTTTGGGATCTATCAATAAACAACTGGCACTGAATCCTTCACATGATTTAGACCCATCAAAGTACAAAGACCAAATTCCATCGTTCTCACAACTATTTACAATATTCATAGCATGGTCTGGGGCCATTACTTGAGCACAAACTGATATTTTAGATTGTTAAGCAGGTTTTGAAATACTAGATATTTCAGTAATGAAGTTCCCAAAGAAGGTATTCATACCTTGATCTTCTAATTCTTTCACACTTGGAACAAAAGGTTCGTTTGGATCATTTAGATATGTGACTGTATATTTCAGATAATGTTCCCTGTTGACCCTAAGTTTGTTTGGATGACCATTGAGAGGAAACCACAAGTGAGACCAATCTGTGGAAAAATAACCATGAATTTGTTTAGACAAATCCATGCTGAGGAACATACCATATACTTCTGGAATATCTGCTACTACAATGTCAATCACCTAATGCACCTTCAGATTAGATGATAACTTGGTCAAAAGATATCTAAGCTCTCCAACCATGGTAACTTTAGTTCTATCTAGCTGAATGATTTTCATATCAGATGCCTTAACTTCAACATTGATTTTTTGACAAACTGACAAAGGCATCACATTCGATGAAGCCTCAGAGTCTACCATACAATTATGCACATTGCTATTAAAGATCTCAAATGTCAATAGAAATGGTGGCACGTTAGACCTCTTCTATGGTGGAGAAGAAGGATTTGGGTGTTGCTAATTTTTATCTTTTGTGTCCGTTGGTATTTTATTCAGATTCTCTATGCTTTTATCCGAAACATCCTTCTTCTTATTATTGTTTTTAGATATACTTTTTTCTAGAGAATATTTCTTTTTACTGTTACTATTTTCAGCTATGATTTGTAACATTTTCATCTGGATGTAGGGAAACTTAAGAAGCTCGTAGATTGAAGTATTTTATTTTAACCTTTTGAAATATTCAATAGGGTCGTATTCAATATCAAAGAAAGAAAAACTCTTGGACGCATCATCCTGTTTCGTGTGTTTTGATGTTTCATTTTTTATTTGTATCAAGTGCAGATTTGTTTTGATCTTTAGGTTGATTTTTTCTATGAGTATTATAAGGATGCTCATTATTATGTACAGTTTCAAAGTTGTCTTGAAAAATGTTGTCAGGAAAATGCCCGAAAGATGGAGGGGATGAATCTTCTTCATTAGGTGTTCCCTCATCCTCATTTTCTACATCATTTTTTTTGTTTAGGTGGGACATTAGAAGTATTATCATCTCCAGTTAATAATGACTGCATAGCATGGTATAATCCTTCTAAATGCAAACCTTCATTCGGTGGGGTTGACCTATTGGGAGGATTTGGAAGTGGTCTTCCAAAAGGTGGTCGATAAGTTCCTTTACTAGAAGATCCTTCCTCTGCAGCTCTTTTCAGATCTACAACTTGGTTGGATAACTTTTGAAAGGATTTTTGTAAACTTTCCATGTCTATGGGTTCCTGACCTTTCTTATTTGAACGAGGTTTGGTAAGAATTTCTATCTTCTTCTTAGAAGAATAAGTTGATTTAGTTTCAGGATTTGTGTTATCCTTCAAGTTGGGCATGTCCTTTTCAATGAGAATTGCTTCTTCAAAAGCTTCTAACAGTGTATTATTTTTGGACTTTTTAACCCACATGGCTATGGTATGATGTAAAGCTTTAGTATAATAAGAAACAATCAGATTTTTTGCGGGCATAGAATCTACAGGTATCTTGTTTTTTAGTGTAAGAAATCTTTGGTTAAAGTCTTTAACCTTTTCTTTGGGATTCATCTTCATATTGGATAACTCCATGACTAAGACTTCAGGAGATTTTTCATCCCAAATTTTTTCTAAGAAAAAGGTTTCAAATCTATCCCAGGACACAATAGTTTAAGGCTCTTATGTGAAGTACCATGTGGAGTCATTCCCTTCGAAGGTATATGGAAAAAACCTACATACAAAATCTTCATGTTCTACATTTCTAATCCTAACAATGAACATAAATTTATTTATATGATCTTCTTCTGACTACTTAGAACCGGGATCAAACTTGGGTAACCATTTTTTAGGATTCTTAGGTAAACAATGTTGGGGTCCCGATATGGCCACAACATCTTGGTTAGACCAAGGCCTGGCATGATTATTCTGATTAGCCATCGGGGTTGAAGTCTGTGAATTATTTTAAGTTTGATATTGTTCAGAAGATGAACTATCTTAGTCAGAGGATTCTTCTCCTAAAGGAGGTGGAGAAGGATCGGGTGGTGAAGGAGGAAATCCAGATCCCCCAACACCAAGAATGAGCGCTTTTGATGGATTAGTCAAGATATCACGCAATGTGTAATTTGGTGTACCAATGGCTAAAGTATCTTCCTATTGATTGTCAAAATCAAGGGGTCGATGTAATTGTTCACTAAACTGTCTAAGTATGGCCAATGTGTCCTAGGTTCTTATTATTAATTATCGAGAATTTTGGATAAATTCTTGTACGTCAATTCCTTGAGGAAGCGATGTTACAGGTTCAACAGGAATAATAGACTGGGCTTCATATGTAATGGTTGTATCAGGTACAACAGTGGAGTCTGAGGGACTATGAGTTATAACTGGGGATCGATTATTAGGAGGTGTCTTTCAACCCCCTCATGCCATGAATATCCAGTTAGCCCTCCTTCTAGCACCATTTGTTGACGGGCATAAGTGAACGCATAGTCAATTGTGAGGGAAAGCCCAGTCTGAGGTTGTCTACGTAACCTAAGTCATTTGGGATGACTCACTTTGATGCATTTTACGACTCCATTTCCCTATACAGGGATACAATCTAAGTTGTAGAAATAACCTAATTATCTAATATGTACATCTATGTTTTGAATATATACAAAGTATATAAAATATAGAGCACAATATTTGTGAGAAACCTTGGAAGAAAATGTTTATAAAATAGAACCAAATCTCGAGCAAAATATAAAGAGATCTAAGATTAATTACTAATCTACTTTTACATATGAAAATAAAATAAAAGATAAGAGTGAATATGGATGATAATGATATGACTTAAATAAACAAATTATTAAGTTTAAAGGTGAATCTACATTCATTAATCAAATTACAAAAGAAGAAAAGAATACTAACCTAGAACTGGCCAGCATTCAAAAGAGAAAATTGTGTTTGTGTCTTCCCATGCCAAGTTGCTCCTACAATCTTCCTGTTAAGATAAATCTAAAGAAAATAGATTGTATAATTCTAATATTATGACAATGTTAAGTGAAAGTCACTCCACTTTGACAATTCAAATCTATTATGACAATGTTAAGTGAAAGTCACTCCACTTTGACAATTCAAATCTCATTTAAACTACAGAAAGAACAATCTTTATGTTATTAATGTCAGGTGAGGACACATATAACCATTTACATCAAGAAATAAATTCACATTGACTAAATAGAATGTGCAAACTCAAATTGTACGAAGAAATTCAATACAGTTCGATATTTGTACAAAGATAATACAATCACTTGGGATAATATAATTTGGAATCATGGACTATCATAATATCGAAAGTATTAATGAATAGAAAAATAATGAACCATACATTGATCAAACAGTGTAAAGATAATTTAAATCAATTCATGATCAATATCTTTGAAAAATATAAATCATAACATTCAGGTATTATAATATGAACATAAATCTTTAACTTGCAGGAAAAAATCAAGGGTTAAAGAATGACTTTATATTTCTCAAAAAATATCCAGTAGTCCATCTCCTTGAAATTTTACCACCTCCCATATAAAAAATAATAGAGTATTTAAACATTGTATTTATCTACTTCTCATATCCATAGGATAGAGGTAAATCTTCAAAAATAGGGAGTTCTGAAATCAAATCCTTGTCTAAGTTCATAATAATAAAGTTTATAACAACTTAGAAAAAGCTTGTTATAACAATTTTCCAAAATAATTTCTTCATTGTTTGAAACATAAACTATTTTCAAATCAGTAATACTCCATGATCCCTCAAATAGACAACATCATATAGGACATGTTTCAAGTTCTTTCTTGAGACATGAAGATAAAATTAAAATCTAATTAAAAATATAATAAACTAATTTAAGACAAGATATAGAATCTTTGATTCTGTAGCTAGTCTAAAAACAATGTAATAACTCATGTTTAACAAAAAAATCAAATATAGAAATAAAAAACAGATTTATTTACCAAATTAAACATTTGAAAAAGAAGATTCGTGCATCTTTGATCTCATAACAACATTGATATTAGTTGAATTCTTAATGATAATATCCCCAGATTTCCTGAATCTCTTGTTTTCTCGAGGAAGAGTTCGCTGCAATTCAAATCTCAAATCCCGATTTTCTCTTTCAAGATCTCTATTTTGCATCAACATCTAATTAGGATGCATTTGCAAGTATGGGATGTCTTTATAGTATCTACGAATCCATGTTAAACATTCATTACAATATACAGGTTCCAGATTTGGGAGAGGTTGCTTATAGCCTGAATCTGGGGTCTTTTCCCGTGCTATCATAGTCTTTAAATAGTTATGGATTCCCGTGAATCCATCAAATTTATGAAGGAATGGAGGTAAGTTTGAAACAAAATCATACTGTGGAGGATCATCCCTTTCTACGTCCAAGCTTACAATCTCGACAGAGTTTAAGTCTTCTATTATAATCATTGGAACATGATTGTCCCCGTGTTTCTATTTGTTCCTTGTCATTCTTGACAGGATTCGTCCACTTCTTTTATTTCTAAAATCCGTATCACAGACATCTTGACTAATTTTTTTTATCTTCCCTTTAAATTTGTCATTGACTACTGGTATCGAAGACTTTGAGTGTCCAACAACATCTAACGACCCATCCCTTAAACGAATGAGCACCTTTTCTAAGGGTTTCTTCGGCATAAACTCACGTTTTTTGGATTCCATTTTAGTTATAGAACGAATCTCGGCTTGATCACTGGGCGAAATGACATAGTCATTTTGGACTTGAACTTCTATTCAAAATCATTAAGTGAATGAGACAAAGTTTTTGGAGAAACAAGTTCCTTAGTACCCTGAGTTAAGTGGGTGGAAGGATCAATTTGCAGAGGTAAGAACACATTCCTTACTAGAAAATCTTGCCAAGTGTCTCATGTGCTAACCAAATGGAAAATGACCAAAATGTGAATTAAACCATGGTGAAATAAGCTAGACTCAGGGTTGGTGTTTGGCCTTTGATGAAATTTTGACATCTTTTGCAGGCTCTCAAGCAAGTAAAATGGCACCTTTAAATTGAATCCTTGGAACACCATTAAATTACGTATGTGAAACAAGAACACTAACCCGCAACTCCCTTCACAGGTTACAAATTGCTTTATGATCAACAATAAACCATGTCAATAGGTTTTAAACAATTCTATCAACATACCTTTTACATGGTAGCACGCTTTCCTTGATACCAATAGAGAATGTCAAGGAATGCCAGTTACTTTCATATTTTTGAACCACCGATCACCTTCCTGAGTTAAACCAATCGCCTTAGCTACAAATTCTTTGGTAACCTGCAACTGAATATCACCTATTTTGGCCCTGGTTCCATCGAATGTTGTGGCAAAATTTCTGGAAACCTCTATATTAAAGCCATCGAAGGATTGGAAAACCTTTTCCCAACTAAACTAAACCAGACTATCCACCACGTCATTATGAGACAAAAAATCTTATGAGCCATTCTTCTCCATCCTAACTATGGGAGCCATGAGCTCGTAGATGGTGGACCAAAAGAAACAACAACAATTTTCATCAGAAGAAGAACCCTGTGCTTGCAACAACCCAAACCAATAAACAATTGAAGAGACTAATATGACATACCTGGTGATAAATCGACATCTAAGGAATTGAGGTGGTGCTACCATTATTTCCCACTCTTTGTTTCGATTATCTCCAAAAAACTAGAGGACAAAAATTGCAAGCCACTAGATTCACGAAACCCTCGTTACTTGCCACAAATGACTAACCCGAAATTGAGAACATCAACACACTTGTAGGGTATTAATCCATGAGTTTTAACTAGGTTGTAGTCTTAGGTTTGATTAAATCAAAATGATTGCATATATTTCGTATTGGGTCCAAGTCTCCTTTAGGTTATGAGTGATGCTTAGATTTTAAAAATAATTCATATGGCCATCAATAAAACATAGTTCAAACCTTTTTGATTCAGACTTCCAATCGAAGAAAACAAACAATCACCTTTAACATGTACAAAGGAGATTACCACAAGATTTTGGTCAATGATATGTAAGAAAAGGGGGACTTCAATTTAATTCTTTATAGTCATGATAATCCAGGTGGATATCGGTGGCCACCCACCTTTTCCAACTGGGTCAAAACAATTTCTGCAATTCAAATCTCAAATCCCGATTTTCTCTTTCAAGATCTCTATTTTTCATCAACATCTGGTTAAGACGCATTTGTAGGTATGGGATGTCTACATAATATCTCTGAATCCATGCTAAACATTCATCACAACATATAGGTTCCAGATTTGGGAGTGGTTGTTTATGGTCTAAGTCTGGGGACTTTTCTTGTGCCATCCTAGCCTTTAAATCAATCTAGATTCCTACAAACCCCTCACATTTTTGAAGGAACGGAGGTAAGTTTGAAATGAAATCATACCGTGGATGACTATCCCATGCTGAGTCTAGGCTTACACTCTATAAAGAGTTTAAATATTCTATTATAATCATTGGAACAAGATCATCCCTCTATTTATGTTTGTCCCTTATCATCCTTGACAAGATTCGACCACTTCTTTTGTTTTTAAAATCAACATCAAAGACTTCCTACAAACGCCTAATTTGTTTACCATGTCCTTTAAATTTTCCATTGACCACTTGTATCGGAAGTTGTGATTGATCAACAACATTTAACGACCCATTTCTCAAATGACTAAGGACCTATTCTAAAGGTTTCTTCAACATAAATTCATGTCTTTTGGGTGCCATCTTGGTCATAGAAAAAACCTCGGTTTGATCACCGGGTGAAATGACAGAGTCATTTTGTATTTGAACCTCGATTCAAAAATCCTGCAATGAATTAGGTAAAGTTTTGGGAGAGACAAGTTCTTACGTCAATTTGATGGTAGGGTCTATTTGCAGGGATAATAATCCATTCCTAACCAGAAAACCTTTCCAAGTGTCCCTAGTGCTAACCAAATCGTCAAAATCGACCAATACGCGAATTAAGTTGTGGTGGAATAGGCTAATCTTAGGATTAAGTCTTGGCCTTTGTTAAAACTTTGACATTTGAGCAGGTAGAAGGGTAAGTTTAAGCTAAACCCCTTAAACACCATAAGTAACTAAAAGTGGAAAAGGAACACTAAACCATAGCGCCCTTCATAGGTGATGAATTGTTTAATAATCAACAATAAATTGTGCCAACATGTATTAAATAGTTCCAACGGAATACCTTTTACATGGTATTGTGATTTCCTAGACACCAACAAAGATCACCATGGAATGTTGGTTACTCTCATGTTTTTAAACCACCTGTCACCTTTATGAGACAAACGAGTCGCCTTAGCTATGAATTATTTTGTGACTTGTAATTGAACTTCCCCAATTTTGTCTTTGGTGCCATCAAAAGTCTTGGAAAATTCCCTAGAAAATTCTAGTTTAAAACCATTGAATGACTGGATAAACTTCAACCAAACGAAATGAGTCAGGCTATCCATCACATCGTCATGAGACAACAAAGTTTGACAGTGGTTTAGATCTATCCTAAATACCAGAGCCATGAACTAGTAGGTGGTAAACCAGAAGGAATAGAGATAGTGTTCATCAAAAGGAGAACTTTGTGCTTACAAAAAACCAAACCCATAAACAACAGAAGAGACCAACCTAGCATACCTGATGATAAACCGACGTTTAAGGAATTGAGGAGGTGCTACCATTATTTACCACTCTGAGTTTTGATTATCTCCAAACAACTAGAGGATAGAAAGTTTCAAAGTCACTAAACTCATGGAAACCTCTCTACTCGCCACGAATAACTAACCTGAAACCAAAGACATTAACACATTTGCACGGTAATAATTCATTTGAAACCTGATCAATCAGTCCATTAAGTGAACATTACTTAATATTGTATCTTGATATGATAGTGGTAAGTGTTGGGAGTTTCGTTTAGGCCATTTGGAGAGGGGAGGGTTTAATAGAACTACGTTTCACCAAGAGTTTTAACTAGGTTATAGATTAGGATTAATATTTTAGTTTTAAAATTTAATTAAATTGATCTCACACATTTCAAATCGAGTTTAGTTTTTTTAGAGCATGAGTCATATGTCTTCCAATAAAAACATTGTTCAAGAACCTTTTTATTTATATATTCAATTAAAGAAAACAAACAATAACCTTTAACTCGTGCAAAGGGACATTATCACAAGAGTTCAATCAACGATCTGCATGAAACAAGGCTTTAATTTCATGCTTTACAGTCATGAAATTGAAGAGGGAAACCAATCAATAAGTAACACAAACATATTCTGAAAAAAATGATATAAATCCAAACATGGATGATTAACACTAACAATCACACCTTTGTACAAAACAAAAACAATCAATCTGACGCATATAGACATACTAAGCAGTGAGCATAAGAAGTGATTTTGTATTTCAAATGTCAATGAAAAACAAGTTTCTAGCTGGGCAACCAACAATACCTCTGTAGACTTTAGCAGTCAAATCATTCTACGGAGGGGGTCCCTTGTCCCATAAACAAGGGGGTCTCATACACTAATTTGATGTTTGGCTTGGTCATGACCTTAAAAGTAGATTATTTTCATTTTTATTTTTATTTTTATTATTATTACTAGTGACAATTTTAAGGAAATATCCCTCGATAATCTATCTATTCCTATTCAATCAACATTCTAGTGAACCAAAGTTCACTCAAGCATTTAATGCATCAATTATTAGAAGACATGTTGGCAAGTTTTAGAAACATTTTTTTACTTATCTGACAAACACCATGACAAAATTAACAAAATTTGGTAGACATAATAACTTTATCAATACAAGAAAGCTTCAACCCAAGAACCATTTAATCCATTATTTGACAAACAATAGCCAGAACCTTTGAGATATCCCCAAGATCAATGACAACCATAAATATAGTTGTAAGAAGTAGAACTACTACCAACCTATGTTTATTTATCCTTGGATGATGTTCTTATTCCATATTAGACAAATATAAATCTA
>CBVK0102368238.1:0-10711 GCA_900067695.1 Picea abies
GCCTTCAGGTCATCGCACCTTTAGACCTAGATGAGGGTCCTCGATACACAGATCCTATCAGAGAAGAAGACCACATTTATGAATTGGAAAACATCTACAAACTAACAACCATACAATAGGATTACAACAACCCTACATTTGATGGGAATCTAATTTGGCTAAGTGACAACCCATGTTCATCAGATTCATAAGAAGCACTGGAGAACTGGCAGAACCAGATGTATGAAGTATCTACCAGAAGATGTGCTAGATTAACCAGAGAGGTTCGTTGGATTGGCACAACAATGAGTAACTTACCCACATTTGATGGGTTCAACCCCTTAGAAAACTTCCTATCAAAGTTTGATACAAGTGTACCAACACAACATAGGATGTTGGCTATGGATGAGGCCCTGAAAGCCACACTAGAAAGATGGTGGCGGATGCACAAAAGAAACATCACAGACTGGACACAATGTCGAGCCTTGATCGGATGCACAAAAGAAACATCACAGACTGGACACAATGTCGAGCCTTGATGACAACGCGGTTCTCAGCACAAGAAGTAAGCTGCAAAGTGAGGTACACAAGTCGAAGTTTCCCAAAGGTCCATGTGTGAAGTTGCGAAGAGGCCTGGAGTGACATTCCTGAAGAAAAATGGGTTCACAAATTCATTAATATGATGGACACGACCCCTATGAACTGATACCTTCAAGCGAAGATGGGCCTCATCACTGTAGATTGGGAAGGTATGATTCAAAATTTTGTAACCACCTTTTTGTTTGAAAGTGAATTTATTTCAGTAGAACAAGCATTACAGATTGTGAGACATAAAGTATTTGAGGAGGCATCTAGCCTCCCTTTGGAGAAAGTAGAGGATGAATGGACTGCACCATTCCAGAAATTGCAAGGATGTTACAACATTAATGTCGATGAAGATGATGATCCGAGGAAGGTAAACATCACTGAGACAGAAGGCCACAGATATGTGGAAGGAATAGGAGTTGAGATTCCATTCATTGGACAACCGATCAAGATAAATAAATTTAATATTGGGACAGAGGAGACACCGAAGCTTTCCAATGTCGGAGATTACTGGGATGTTGCTACCATTGAAAAGATTACATAATTGTTACATGAATATCGAGACTTATTCCCAACTAATTTCACTGATATGAGGGGTATCAAAGGACCTATGGGTGAGATGAGAATACCTTTGAAACCAGATGCGAAGCCAGTCAAGCGCTCTTCCGATCTCACGAGAATACCTTTGAAACCAGATGCGAAGCCAGTCAAGAAAAGACCCTATAGACTGAACCTGAAATACAAGGAAAAAGTGAAGATCGAGCTCGACAGAATGCTGGAAGTAGGGATTATTGAACCTGTCGAAGAGTTGGACTGGATCAGCCCTATGGTGGTACAAGACAAGAAGACAGGAGAAATTCAGATCTATGTGGACCTTAGAAAGTTGAATGATGCTTGTCTACATGACCCTTTCCCTACACCATTCATTGACGAAGTACTAGACAACGTGGGAGGTCAGGAGGTATATTCTTTACAGATGGATTTTTAGGATACCATCAGATCAGGATTGCTAAGGAAGATCACCAAAAGACCACATTCTCCATTGAATGGGGATCATATTAGTATACAATGATTCCATTCGAACTAAATAATTCCCCAACCATCTTTTCCAGGGTGGTGGTTGAAGCATTCAAAGAATTTTTGCATAAATTTTTAGAAGCATATTTTGATGAATGGACTGTGTTTATCTTGTTGAAAAATCATATTAAATGTCTAAGGATAATGTTGGATAAATGCAGGCAGTGTCAAATCGCTTTAAACTTGAAGAAGTGCATATTCTTCTCACCATTTGGAGTACTATTAGGCCATATTGTATGCAAGCAGGGATTGTTGGTTGATCCATCGAAAATTGCAATTATAGATGATTTACCACCTCTGACTTCAGTCAAACAACTGCACATTGTGCTAGGACAATTACAACACCGATGGAGAAGCTGTTGAAGAAGGACTGCCAATTTGGTTGGACAGACGAATGCCAGAAGATCTTCGACACCCTGAAACAGAAGATGGTTACAACACCCATTCTGGTTTTTCCATATTGGAGTAAGTAATTTCATGTGCATGTCGATGCGTCTTATATTTCATTAGGAATAGTACTGGCACAACCTGGAGAAGGGGATATTGACCACCCATTATCCTTTGCTAGCAGGAAGCTATCTACAGCTGAAATTAATTTCACCACTATAGAGAGAGAAGGACTAGCCATGTTGTATGCACTACAAAAATTCCACCACTACTTGTTGGGAGGACACTTTAAAATGTTCACAGATCACTTCATGTTGAAGTACCTAGTCAATAAGCCAGTGTTGGGAAGGCGAATATGAAGATGGATTCTATTGTTTCAAGAATATGATTTTGAGATCATAGTTAAGCCAAGAAGAATGAACAAGGGCCCTAACCACTTATCGAGGTTGGAACATGGCGAAGAACCCACCAGTTCGGAGGATACAATGTCGGATGCATAGATGCTCGCCATTAGAAATATTGATGACCACTTTGTAGACATAGTCCAGTTCCTATCAACAGGAATGGCACCAAGTGAGTATACAATTCCCCAGAAGAAACAACTAGTAGTGTGTGCTGTAGACTTTTCACTGATAGTTGGTCATCTATACAAGATGGGACCTGATGAGATACTAAGAAGATGTGTTATGGAGATAGAGAGACCACTAATCCTTGCAGAAGCTCATGAAGGCATCGCAGGAGGACATTATGCAGGGAAAGAAACTGCACAGAAGGTTCTGCGAGATGGTCTTTGGTGGCCTACGTTACACAAAGATGCTAAAGAGTATGCTAGAGAATGTGACGTATGCCAGAGAGTTGGAAAACCATCCTAAAGAGATGAAATTCCATTAGCACCACAGATGACCATAAAAGAATTTGAAAAGTGGGCCATTGACTTCGTGGGACCTTTAAACCCACCAGGAAAGTGTACATGAGAAAGGTACATTATTATTGCGACAGAATACTTAGCCAGATGGGCCGAAGCTAGAGCAGTCAAGGACTGTAGTGCAACTACAACTGTGCATTTTATATTTGATGACATAATAACTAGGTTTGGATGCCCCAATATCCTTATGAGTGATCAAGGTACAGATTTCATCAATAAGACAATTGAATCCCTGACTGAATAATTTATAGTCCACCATCAGAAGAGTACACCTTACCATCCATAAGAAAATGGGATAGTTGAATCATTCAAAAAAATCTTGGAGACAACATTGACGAAGATTTTCAATGTGAATAGGGATGACTTGGATTTAAGATTACATGCAATACTATGGGCCTATAGAACCACTTGCAAGAAATTAACAATGTAGACCCCCTTCAAGTTGGTTTATGGTCTTGAAGTTGATGTCCCGATGGAATACTTGGTACCAAGCCTAAGAATTGTTGCATTTATAGACATGGATGATACTGGCGTTGTTCGTGAGAGGCTTGCATAGTTGGTTGAACTAGAAGAAGACAGATTCATTGCAGGATTCCATCAACAAGTTCAGAAGGAAAGAGAAAATGCCTATCATGGCAGGCACATCAAGAAGAAGACATTCAAGGAAGGAGATTTAGTATTGGTCTATGGCAGTAACTTTATAAAACACCCTGGGAAGTTCAGAATGCATTGGCTCAGACCATATGAGATTGCCTATGTTACAGAAGGAGGAGTTGTGCAACTAAAGACATTGAAGGGAGAATGGAAGGAAGGCTTGGTGAATGGGAGTCGAATGAAGTTGTACTACGACAACTAGCTGCCTTGCAACGCTCAATAGAAGAAAGGAGAAAAGGGTATAGGTACCAGGTGCAGTTGAAACTGGGTACCAGACATAGGGAAGACAGTCTACACAAGGAAGGGGGGGAGGCATGGAAGATAAAGCACAAGCTGCACCGCGCAGCCCAAAGTCAAAGTAAACCAGAAGGATCAGATATGAACTACCTCGAGACAAGTCACAGGTGAGTTTTTGGGGCCTGTTAGCCCTTGGTTATGTAAGGAAGCGAAGAAAAAGGAAGAAAAGGTGAAATACAAACTGCGTAGGAGACATAGTGACTATTATTGGGTCGAAGTAAGAAGAAGAGAAGAAAAGCTAGAGTGAAGTGCGGAAAAGCAAGCCGTTGGAAGAGGAGATTGAGGTTGACATATAAGAAAGGAATATGGATCAAGGATAACTCAGAAAGCAAAAAAATCCACCGTTGGATGCTTTGGAGCACCACGTGAGAAGGAAGGAAAGATAGGCTGGTGAAGCCCGGAAAAAGAAAGTCAAGTTGACCTAAGGCTTTAGACACCTAGGGTTTTGGTATCTAGGGTTTTGTCACTTAGGTTTTGGCCTAAGGGTATCAATGAGGTATTGTAATGTATAAATAAAGTTCAATAGGACCTGGTTCAGGTTGGTAATTGAGTATTAGTATGATATTATTGTGGATTTCACTCTATTGTTGTGGTGAGAGATTGTTGTATTGTGAGAAAGAAGTGTTGAGTGTGAGAGCTTTATGATATTGTAAGATCTCCATCTGGGTGCGAAGATCAATCATACTGCTAGGTGCACAGGAAGGGGAGATATTAAGAGAAGAGAAGGAAGATCTGTTGTCTGAGAGTGAAGACAAGACCTGTATTCTTTACCTTAATATATCATAAGAATGGTTATGTGGACCTATCCCTAGAGAGAGGGTGAACCACATATATTTTGTGTCGTATGTGTGATTGATGTTTGGATCTCTGCCATTGTTATATTGTTATTTGTGTTCTTGTGTTAGATCAGATCTATAGTTGAGCATGATATATCTAACTGATAAGTGATATATGAATGTTGTATTGTTGTTGTGTTAGATCCACTTGATATTCCCCTAGACAATTATGTCCCGCAACCCCCCTCTTAGCTGCTTTGGGTGAGATTTCATCTGCTTTGTAGGTGTTGTCGAAAGGGCCAGTAGCTAGGGCTTGTTGGTGCGCTCTTGGAGTGAACCTCGGGTCTACCCCTATGCCAACAATTCCAAACATTTGGAAATAAAATTAGCAACCTATTTCTTCATGCCTGGCCAATAATATTGGCTCTTGACATATGAAATAGTTTTTTGATAACCCAAGTGCCCAGCATAAGGAACATTATGCATTTCTCTCAATATCATATTTTTCAATTCATGAGAATTTGGTACATAAATTCTTCCCCTGTACATGAGAATTTCATCATTATCTAGCTTGTATTCTTCAATTTTTTGTTGCAAATTACCTTGCTTTAATTTTGCCACTAATTCCTTGTAGCGCAAGTCTAGTTTGGTAGCCTCTATAATTTTGTCTTTCAAATCTGATTGGTACATGCTAATGGTTGTAGCATGAAATTCATGCACTCTTATGCTGAGTGCATCAACCACTTTGTTCTCCTTCCCCTTGATATGCTTTATATCAAAGTCATACTTAGAAATTCTAACCATCTTCTTTGCCTAGCATTTAGAGTTGGTTGAGCAAAAAAATATTTTAGACCATTATGCTCTATCCTCATCTCAAATCTTTTCCCCATGAGGTAGTGTCTCCATTTCATCAAGGCATGCACTATGGCTTCCAACTCCAAATCATGAGTAGCATAGTGTCTTTCATTCATAACATATAACAAACCCATTTTGAATGATGACTGCACCAAGTCCTTATTTACATGCATCTGTGCATACAATGAAGTCTTCATTTGGGTCTGCAATCCTTAGTATTGGAGCACTTGTCAATAATTTTTTCAAGTGTTGGAAACTCTTTTCACAATTCAATATCCACTAAAACTTCACACCCTTCTTTTGAAACGAAGTGATTCGGTGTGCAATCTTTGAGAATCCTTCAATAAATCTCTTGTAGTAGCCTACAAGGCCCATGAATGATCTGACCTCTGTCACATTCTTTGGCACTGACCATTCTCTAATGTCTTCTATCTTCTCAGGATCCACTGCTATCCCATCCTCTGAAATGATATGCCCCAAATAATGAATTTCCTTCTGATAAAATGAGCACTTGCTCAATTTGGCATATAACTGATGCTCCCTTAATACTTGAAACACCATCCTCAAATTATTCTCTTGCTCTTCTTCTGACTTGGAATATACAAGGATGTCATCCAAAAAGAAAATGACAAACTTGTGTGAATATTCTCAAAAAACACCATTCATTAAGCACATGAAAACAACTGGTGCATTTGACAACCCCCCAAATGGCACCACTGTGAACTCATAATGACCATACCTTGTCCTGAAGGTGGTCTTGTTGATATCTTCCTATTTAATCTTTACCTGATGGTATCCTGACCTGAGCTCTATCTTTGAAAATATCTTTGCATCCTTCAATTGATCAAAGAGATCATCAATCCTCGACATATGATAATTGTTCTTTACATTCACTTTATTCAACAGTCTGAAATCAATGCACAATATTAATATCCCATCTTTCTTATTCATGAACAAGACTGGGGCACCCCAAGGTGACACACTTGGGAATATATACCGCTTCTTCAAGATTTCTTCAAGCTTCATTTGCAACTCCTTCAGGTCTGGTGTACTCATTCTGTAAGGAGTCTTTGACACTGGAGCTGCTCCAGGCATTAAATCTATGGAGAAATCAATGTCTCTTTTTGGGGGTAGTCCTGGTACCTCCTTGAACACATCTTCAAAATATTCCAAGATTGCATGATATTCCAAATTTGGAACCTTATCTTTAGGTGTCTCTTCCATATGAGCTGCAAATATTTGACACCCTTCTCTGTAACATTTCTTCAGCTACAATGATGAAATTTCTCTGATGGTTACTACCTTGGGAATTCCCTACACTTTACTTAGGTTCCCTTCCTCGTATAAGCAAGCAAATTCCTTGTTATGACAATCTACGATAGCATGATGTTGTTCCAACCAATCCATCCCAATTAAACAGTCATAGGAACCTAAAGGAAAGATGTTCAAATATGCCCTAGTGTTCAGTCCATTCATGTCCATAAGACATGACATAACCATCTCATTAACTTTTCTATTGGCTCCTGTAGCCAGTTGCACCAACCAATATTTCCATGCTTGCTTCTTGGTAAATGAAAAATTTCCAACATCTTAGGATATATATAACTATGACTAGCTCTTGAATCAATTAAAATAGAAATGGTTTGGTTGTTGACCATACCTTCCACTTCAATCATATGTGACTGATACTCTGCTTGCTTGTTGTCTAGGGCTCCATAGATCCTTGGTACATTTCTTCCCATGTCCTCCACTGTTTCATCTTTTTGTACATTGTCAACAGTCCTCACGTTTTCACCTCTGTGAGGACAATCTCTGAACATATGATCTCCTTTACAACCCTGACATTGAATAGGTGGCTCCCTTGGCCTTTGACCCCCCATCTCAATCGTTCTAGATTCTCTAGAAGTTGGTTTTCCATGAGGATTATTTTTGAATAATGGTGGCTTAGTCCCCTTCTTCCTCTGATCCATATTGAATTTATTTTTGTCTTCCCAAGATTTTTGGAAAGTTGGCCTTGATTTTTTTTGATCATATAGGCATTTATCTCACCTTATGGTCTCCTCCAATGTCTTGGGATCATCATACTATATTTTTTCACTGATGAATGATGTAAATCCACTCAAATACCTCTGAATTGTAATTGTCTCATCCTTGATGAAAGAAACATACTTAATTAGTTCGAAAAACCTTCTCTCATATTCATCTATGGTCATACTCCCAAGCTTGATTTCAAAGAACTCTTTCATTTTCTTGTCATAGTATCTCTTAGTCAAGTATTTCTTCTCAAAATACTTCTTGAATTCCCTCCAAGTAACACTTTTCTTTTTAATGTGTTGCACATGTAAAAGTTGATCCCACTACATGGATGCCTTTCCCTTGAGCTGATAGATGAAAATTCTTCCTTCTGCATGAGATGAATAATTATTCAATTCAAAATACTTTCTCACTCCCAACAACCATGTCTCTGCATCTTCATCCTTCATGTGCTCAACATCAAATGTAGGAGGTTTGATTTTGTTTATTTCTCCTCGTAGCTCATCCACCCCAGACCTCTTATGCTTCTTGACAGAGGATGGAATTGAGTTGTTGTGTTCTCTCTTATTGGAGTTCCTCGGGGAGAAATGGTGATGTCCTCTAACACTTCTCATTCTTCTTTTTTCATCAGGAGACCTATGACTTCCTGATTTGCTTGAGCCACTCTCCTTATCCAATTTCTTTTCTTTTCTATTCAAGATCTTCATTAGCTTCATGTTGAATTCCTCTTGCTTCTCCTTATCTTTCATAAGCCTTTCATTATCATATTTAAGGATTTGGACATCCCTCTGCAAATTTTTAATGGTCTCTACCATATTCATGTTTTCATCCCTTCCTTCTCCATGTCCATTGAAGTTTTTTCCTTCAATGCCCAAATGGACATCCATCCCCTTGATGTCATCTTCTTGGCTGTAAGTCCCATGTGCATATTCCATTCCCCTACACTCTAGGCTGATCCTAATCTGATCTAGTTGTTAACTCTACAAAACATGCATCCAACAAAACTTTGTTAGGCTAACTGTTTCAACAATTTCATGAAAATATGAACCATTTTGGTTCAATAATATATCAGAATTGTTTCTTCTGATTTCCTTGAAAATTTAATTCCCAAATCAATTTTCTAGGTGACTATTTATATTCTATTGTTTGAGACCTTTCCAATGCCTGCTTCCATGCTCAATTTCAAGTTTTGAGCGGAAATTTATGGTTATTTGAAAATTACCCAATAATTTTTTTTTGTTCACACTTCAACTTGGCGCAAATTGGCACTGTAATTATGCATTTTTTCACCTAATCCATTGTATTTTTAGTAGGATCTCAATTGGGGTTTTTCATATGCATATTTTGGATAGTTTTTCCAATTTTTACCTCTTTCTGGGTTCTGGGCTGCTAGTTACTGCCTGCTGAAGTTCTAGGCCAATTTGTGTTTTTGGTCAGGAATGCTACAGGTACCTTATTTTCCATATTAAACATTTTTAACATGAACATAAATTTAATTCATCTCTAGAAATGTCTTTTGTGGCTCAATATCTTTCCATTTACTACTCGTGCGCCTCAATCTGATTCCAGAGCAGAAAGTTATGGCTCTTTGAAGTTAGTTGGGTCTTAAAATTTACCCTCCATTGTTTGCACTATAACTTTCTCATAGAAGCTCTGTTTGAAAAATGGTTTACACCATTAGAAAGATCTCTTTGGGTTTACACCTTGGTACACTCTGTTCTAGTAGTTTCTGAGTACCTAAAAATGTTGTTAAGGGCCTAAAAAATGCACTACAAAAAGATGATGTTCAAACATTATAAAATGTCACGGAAATTTGTTGGTTTTCCATTGTTGTTCACCCTCCAGAAACCTTCGCGCGCACAAATTTCAACCTGTACACCCATATTTACCATGTGTAGAAACACCATATGTAAATTCATCCTCTGCGCACCTATAACCACTGTGCATCACTTCTTTTTTGCAACAATAATTGGCGCACACTACTTTTGTGTCATGCACCAATATCCACCACGTAAATTTTTGCTTCTTCCACTAATACCCGTTGCACACAATTTTTTTATCACATGCTGATATTCCATGCGCATTTCACTCTACGCATTGCACCATTCAAATTTTAGTACACTCCCACCATGTACCACTACTCCGCGTGCATCATTAATTAAACTGTCGCGCAACAACATAAACCCACATTGTGCACGCACCAATAAAAATCCTCTACGCTCTACCAATACTACGCACACCATGTGCGCCATTATTATGTGTGTGCACACTGTGCACACCTTATTATTCATGTGTCACTCAATCTGCACCACGCAATGCTAAATTTAGCGCGTGCACCCACACACCAACATTTTTCCGTGCGGCGCCAAAATTTAGCGTGCACACCAGCACACCAACATTTTTCCGCATGACACCAAAATTTAGCGTGTGCACCTGCACACTGACATTTTCCTGCGCGGTGCCAAAATTTACCATGTGCACCCGCACACAAAGTTTTTTCCATGCAACACCAAAATTTAGCATGCACACCCACACACCAACATTTTTCCGCGTGATGTCAAAATTTAGCACGCACACCCACACGCCAATGTTTTTCCGCGCAACACCAAATTTTAGTGTGCATGCCCACATGCCAATGTTTTTCCATGCAGTGCCCAATTTTTACCATGGTAATTCTGCAACTATGAAATTTGTTCAATTTCACCCCTATAACACCAATTCAACTGCTGCAACAACAAATCGTTGTGGGTTGATATTTCTGGAACAAATTTTTCCCACACTCAATTCACAAAGTGATAATTTTAATCAACTAATCTCGCTCCATCTGTCATGGCTTCACTGTAACTTCAAATTCAACCAATTTCAAGTATGAATTTGCTAGAACAGATATTAAATCAACAATATCTCACCACTTAGCCAAATTTCTCAATTTTCCCATGGATTTAACAACACAAATTGGGGCTGTTGCACCTCCTTTGTCACCTTGGTGAGAATAAACGAGGTGCTTGCATGCCTAGTTGATTCTGCTGGGCAAGAAAACTATAGAGGAAAGAGTTAGAAAAAGAAAAACAAAACTATGATCAAGAATTAAACTAATAAAAACTAAAATCATAAGCATAGGGACATAGAGATAACAAGAACA
>CBVK0102368240.1:0-10202 GCA_900067695.1 Picea abies
TTTTATAGCATTGCATTGGGTTATTGTGTAACTGCTTTGTAGTGTGAAAACAAGCCATTTAGTGCATTATTAGGTCTTTGACCAGCCCACCATTCGGATCCAGCCCGGATTTGGAGGTCAAATTAGCTTGGGAGCTGAACCATAAGTGGTTGGGAGGCTGACCACATTCATAAATGCGCCGTTTCGCAGGTGCATGGATTTTTGTGCTAACAACCACCCATCGTGCGCCTATGCGCACTTTTTACGTTCATGTTCTGCACACGTGCACGCGCGCCCAATGTCTGCAAAGCACTCTTCAATTTTTCACTACTTTGTATAGTTTTCTCCCTTTTTTGAATGTTGTGAGATTAATTCAGGGCCATGAATGACTTCATTACTGTTTGATGATGCTGATTTCTTGTAACCATGTGCAGACGAAATTTCAGTGATAACAGATGCCCCCTGATGGATGAGGTTAGGAGCATACGTATAGCCAAAATCCATCAATGTTTCTTCTACTGAGAATGTTGTTGTAAGATAGAGCAATAGTGGGATCATTCAGAGCGATCCGTTGGAGAAAAAAGGAATCGGTAGGACTTGACCTTCTATGAGGTGCGTAAAATAGAAAACTGTGTACAAACGAGGTGGGCATGCCCCATGCTCGTGTCATGTAACTTTGAAAAATATGACTGAAGTGGTGGTGTAGACAACTGCAGCGCCCTTGGGGGTAGTCGTGATAGAGGCAGAAGATAATTCTGTAGATGAACATGCTCTGAATAATAATCATTGATCACCATAAAAAGTAGCAGCGATGATGTGGGCATTTATAGCCCTGCCAAGTTCAGAGTTCTTCGGCAAATAAAAGAACTAACTGCAATAGTCGCAAAGTAAGACCCACCGTAACATGAGAAAGTGTTGGCGTCGAATGTTATGAGGGCCAATGATAGCAGGGAGCAATGGTGTTTCACCCTGTGTTGTCCGAGATCTCTCATTGACTGGAGAATGAGAATCAAGATACTGTTGCCCTTCCGAAAAATGGTGCTGATGTCGACAAAAGGGGACGCTACTCCCAGAAGCAAAGGGCTTCGTGAAATCTACTGAGGTGAGGAAGTGGCAGAGGTACATGGACGAAGTCAAGAAGTGGGAAGACTCAAGATTTCCCTTGGTTGGAGGATGTATGAGATAAAAAGTGGTCGCAACTGGGTAACGAGGTCGAGTGTCAGGGGGACGACAAGACCGGTGATAAGTTGTGCCAGAGGCGAGACAAAGTGAACAAATTCAGAGGGTAGAGGTAAGTGACCTGTAGGGTGCTCTGAAGATATGGATGATGCCGACAAGGGTAGATAATCTGGGAGTTTGTGTGGGAAAGCTACGAAAATGAGGAGAAGGAGTATGTGGCTAATTCATGACATGATGAAAGACTATTAGGACTCCCATCCCTAAAGGGTAATGAAAAACAACATGAGTGTCCAAAAGTGGCAAAAGGTGCTATGAATGGGACAACTCATGTGGGTAAGAATGCTACTGGGTAACAGTACCAAAGATGCAAATGGAGGTGTGGGTACTGCAGAGCCGGGAATGGGGATCCTAGAGGCCAATATCAGAGGGTGTGACTGGAAATGTAAAATGCGATACAACGGGAAAGACTACATGCTAGTGCTGAGTATATACCTGAAGGGGTTGTGTTGATGGATGATGATCAAGTACCTGCACACATGAAAACCAAATACCCAAAGTGAACAATATCTGAAGAGAATCAAAGATATGAGCATGTATTTGACAAGTGTGACTATGCACATGCGTACCTGACCATGGTATGAAAAAAAGGTGCCACAGGGGCTCAGGTTAAAAAGAAACCCAGGGATGGTTGTGATGTAGGTGACGGGATGCTGATCCTGTGGCTAAAGACGGTTTGAAAAATGGACACCTTGGGCTCCCAGAATGGTGAGTGGAAGTGGGGAAAAAAGCCTATATATAGCTATAGGGCCCACATTGCCACCTCATTTGTACCTGCTACAATAGTGACCGGACGAGCAGTTTTCAGAGGAGATTTGGAGATTCAGGGAGGACGAGGTAGTCGATTGAGGATCTGCAAGTATCAGGTTAGTAGTCTGATCATCCTGCATAGAAATAGGTTTTCAATTTTTGGGTAGGGGTTGTACGAAGGGCCGTACAAAGGTATTTAGGGGGTATGGGCCCCACATGCACGGGAGACCTAGTGATAGGCACGCATACGTGCACGCCTGCCCACCAGATATATGTGCATGGGGGCATGGTAGAGGGAATTTAAAGCGCGCTCGATGGGCACACCTGTAAGTTGAACAAGCGTGCACCAATGCGCATCTGTGGGTTTGACAGGCGCGCACTTGTGCACGTCTGTAAGGTGAAAAGGCGCGCATAGGGGCTCACCTGTGAAGCAAATAGGTGTGCACTGATGCGCACTTGTGTAGTGCAAAGGCGCACATGTGTGCACGCCTTTGTAGTGAACAGGCACACATGTGTGCACGCCTGTGGGTAACAAAACCGTGCCTAGGAGGCAAGGTTGAAGTGTAAAAATAAGTCTTTTTGATGCTGTTGAGTGTTGCATGAGCTGACATAGGGCTTTGTGTTGTTTGCAGGTAGACGGTGGTGACGATGCTAGTGAGGTGGCGAGAGCGAGACTGGGCCCAGTTGCGAGATGTTGTGGCCATTGAGGGGCCTGGTGTTCGTGCGACTTTGGCAACCCGTGGGTTGCTAAAGTTCTTTGAGTGCTCGTTGATACAGGCACAAGAGTATCTACTACAGTTCCTAATCTAGATGTGGAGTTTAGAGCTGCACTACTTCCTTGTACGAGGATAGTAGATCCCCTTCACTGTGGTGGAGGATGTATATTTCTTGACTGGGCTCCCCTTTCGGGGAACGCCCCTATCAGAGGAGCCAGTGTTTCCTAGGACTATTGTACTTGCCAATCTTGGCTAGAGATACTGTTCAGGTCGGGACTTTATGTCTAGGACTGTGGTGAGTATAGGGGCAATAGATTCCCTAGTACATTGTTGTATAGCAGCGATGATTGTGAAGGTATATGGGTCGTTGGCAACCCAGCAGATTAGTGGTGGCCAAATTTTGGTGCTGGAGAGAGTGCTGGCCGGCGAGCGGTTCGCTTGGGGGTTGACATTGCATGCGAGGATGGTGGCATAGTTGGACCACTGTCGGTCCATTAGTGTGGGGGAGTTTGCTTTTGGGTCCATCCTAGTGGCCTGGTTTTTAGAGAGGGTGTTGATGTTGTGCTCAAGGATTCTACTAGAGATGCCGGGGGTGCGAGAGCTGCGCTTGAGGTGGTGGTCAACATTTTTGCTTCGTCATGGTGGTGGTGAAGGTGGCCACTTATTTTCAGCAGAGGCAGCACAACTGTGGCGGCAGATGTCGTAGGTTATACTTCGGTATCCCTATGCTGGGGTGGACTTCCGGGGTGACCCGGACATGGTGCTACGGTGGACCACCGCCGCCTGAGGCAGGTGGTGGTGGGTTGCCATCGCCTGAGGGAGGAGCAGGTGGTGGGGCGATAGAGGCACCATGAGTGGTGCATGATGTATATTTTATTTCATTTTTTGTTGTACATAGGTTGGTGAGCCCATTTTTTGTACCGAGACGCTGTATTGGCCTACGAATACATGTATTTTTTGTATGTAAACATTCAAATGGCCTGATGGGATTTTATATATACATGAGTATACATATTTTGAGATTCATCTGGTGTCTACATGTGTTTTTGGCTGATGAGTTTGATGATGTCTATTCTATATATATGCTGTGATAGGTTTTTGTGATATGTTTATGTATGTGTAGCTTGATGTGATATATGTCAATCTAACCCCATGTTAGCTATGTGATCGGTTATTTGATTCAATTGTCTTGGAATATGTGTGAATGTAATGGAATCAAAATGTCGAGATAACAACCTAACCTGTAGGTATTTGCGAAAGAGGCATGGATCGTGTACACGGTATACATTGTTGAGCTGGAGAATGACTAGCTGGGAGTCGAGGAAGACGCTAAGGTGACGAATATGATGATGCTTGGCATCGGCCAGGAGGCCAATGACTGCAGTGTATTCAGCTTGGTTGTTGGTTGTTGGCCCCAAACATATGCCGCTTGAATGTAGCATTTCATGTGAGGGGGTGTAGAGAGCCCAAGTAGCCGAAGTGAGATTTTGTGTCCAATGGCTGGCCCCGTCGGTGTAACCGATGTGGTAAGCTAGTGGAGGAAGCATCTGTCAATAGCACAAAGGATAGTTTAGATGTGAGGGGAGGAGAAAAAAGATTAAAAATTCTAGAAAAGAAATAACCTAAAGTAGAATGACTACTTTTAAGCATAAAATTTCTTGAGATACAACCCGTTGACGGGTTCTTTGAGAGAGAAACCTTCAGGAGAGGCTAGGATATAGGTGCCTTTGGTGAGGCAATGTTGAATGATGTATGGGCCATGCCAGAGTGATTTCAATTTTCCATGGCCAAAGCTATCATGAGCGATATCATAAGCTAGGACGAGGTCACCTTCGCGGAATGATCGAAGGTTGACATGGCAATCAAAGGTAGCTTTGGATCGTTTTTTAGCTACCTCATTTTTCTGTAAGGAAGATCGACGATCTTCATCCAGAGACTCTAAGTTCAGCAAGCGCCGCTCCATTGGAGCAGTGTCAGGTAATAGCTCAATTGCGGTGCGTAAGGTGGGAATTTCGCACACGATGGGAAGAGTTTTCTCTACCACATGGACTAAATGAAATGGTGTGAAACCAATAGCGGTTTTCAGAGCCGTTCAGTAAACCCATAGCACAGAAAATAACATATGATTCCAATTCATTTTATGTTTATTAACCATGTGCTGTAACATGGTCTTGAGGACTTTGTTAACTACCTCGACCTATCCGTTTGAGTGAGGGTAATATGGTGAGGAAAACTCATGAGAGAAGCCTAACCGAGAGGAGAGTTCAACGAAGATCTCATTCTCAAAGTGTTTCCCATGGTCGGAAATGAGTTGGAGGGGTACTCCAAAGCGGGATATGATATGGTTAAAGAAAAAATGCGCTACAGTGTCAGCGATGTTGTTAAAAGTGGGCATACCCTCTGCCCATTTGGTGAGGTAATCAAGGACGACAATGATGTACTTGTGACCGTTGCTGGAGGGTGGATTACAAGTCATAAAGTCGATTCCCCATTTGCAAAAAGGGACGGTTGTAATGATAGGGTGGAGAAGAGCGGGGGGAGCCTGGGCTTTGTTGGCGTAGAGCTGACAGTGCTCACATCATTTCACGACATGAATGCAATCATGAAACAAGGTAGGCCAAAAGTAACTAGCTCGGATAATCTTTTGAGCAGTGGATATACTCGAAAGATGGCCCCTACATGCACCGCTGTGGTAATCGTTTAAGACTCAGTCGACCTCGTTAATAGTCAAGCATCGACGACGAATGGTGTGGACGCCCTGCTGGTATAGGATATCTCCGATGAGGAGGTAGCGAGGTGCCTGATGGCGAATACGTCGACGATCATCTCATGAAAGGTGGTTACCGAACTTTTGAGTTCGGAGGTAGACGAGAAGGTCATCGTACCAGGGATCATCCAAAGTAATGTAAAAGAGATGTTCGTCGAGAAAGTCGGTATTGACGGGGGCACTGGTGGTGTCAGAGGGGAGGGCCATGACAAGTTCGGCGAGAACGAGGGCCTTCTTACTCTTAGGTGTTGAGAACTTGAAGTCGTACTCTTGAAGGATAATGATCCATCGAGCGAATTTGCCATTAACTTGCCGAAGGATAAGAAAGTACTGCATAGGGTTGGAATCTGCGACGACCTTTGTGGTGCGAAGCAGAATGCAATGGCACAGTTTCTGGACTGCGAGGAAAAATGAAAGAGCAAGTTTGTCTTTGTGTTTATACTTCAAGGGTGGTCCTGAGAGGTTCTTACTAATGTAATAAATGACGTGTTCACGATTGTCATATCTGAGCTGGAGGAGGACGCCGACTACTGATACAACTGATGCTGATACGTAGAGGATGTAGTCACGATTATAGTCAGGTGCACTAATTAAAGGTGCATTTGAAAGCGCTTCTTTAAGATCGTAAAATGACTGTTGGGCATGGTCATCCCAGTGAAATGGGATGTCGTGACATAGTAAGCGAAGGAAACCATGTGTGTGTATGGCGTAATCTGAGACAAAGTGTCGAAGAAAATTAGCTTTTACCTAAAGACTCTGAAGTTGTCATAAATTCCAGGGAGGTGGAATTTCAGTGATAGCTTAGACTTTGAGGGGGTCCATGGTAATACCACTTTGGCAAACAATAAAGCCGAGGAGGCTCCCTGTGCTGACACAGAACACACACTTGAGAGGGTTCAAGTGGATGTTGTACTGACGACACCGCTAAAAGATGATTCATAAATCATCGAGATGTTGGGTATATTTCTTGGATCGAGATGTGAGGTTGTCTAGGTAGGTGAGGATGATTTTAGCCAGATCGTGAAAGATGTATGTCATTGCCCACTGGAAAGTTGCGTCGACATTCTTTAAGACGAAAGGCATGACACGATATGAAAAAGTACCCCACGGGGTAGTGAATGAGGTTTTATACTGATTGGCTGGGTGGATTTGAATATGGTTATAGCTAGAGAATCCATCCATAAAGGAGAGAGCCTCGTGGCCGGCCTAGTCGTCGATAATTTGATCGATGAAAGGCATTGGAAAGTTGTCTTTTGGACATGCATTATTGAGATCGCAAAAGTCTGTGAAAACGTAGATAGTGCCCTATTTTTTGTCGACGGGTATACGGTTGGAAACCCATGAGGCATAAGTGATGGGATAAATAAACCCGGTAGTGCATAATTTGTCAATTTCAGCTTTGATAGCCACAACTTTGGATGGGTGCAGCAGTCGTTGTTTCTGGCGAACTAGTGTGATGTCAGGCCAGGTGTCGATGCAATGTTCGACAATAGAGGGATCAAGGCCAAGCATTTCCGTGTATAACCAGTAGAAAATATCGCTATATTCCTAGAAGAGGGCTTTATATGTGGCGATTTCCTGAGTAGTGCAAGCAGCTCCAATGGTGATTTCCTCGACGATGCCATTTTTAATGGAAATGTCGATTTTGATGGTGGGGGAAATGTTGGCCATGTTACCTTCTTCAAATGCATCAGGAGCAGGAATGGGATTGTTGAACCAATCGATAGGCCTAGAGGGGATAAAATATTTGGTTTTGATTGTGTAAATGGGGTTTTGGTTAGGAGGAATGGGGGCTTCCTATGGAGAGAAGAGTGCGCAATGATGTAGTGCATCCTAGGGAGAGTCTGGGCGGTTTATCTCTTCGAGTATTTCCTCGTCGCATTGGAAACACCGAGAATACAAGGGGTCGCGGGGAGTGATCTCGGTGACAATGTGGTTGCCCCGTGATGAAGAAGCATGGAGAACAATGCTAGGATATGGGGAGGGTTCACTCGACATAAACCATATATTGAAGTACTGAGGGGTACCTATGGTGGTTGGGTGGAGAGTGACCATAGGGGAATGAGTAGGAGAGTTGGGGGGGTTGCAGGGTAAATCCTCAGAGGCATCATTGAAGAACCATGGAGGTGTTGGGAGTGCTTCGAGCTTGGGAGAAATGACATGAAGATCCTCTAGTGACGAGGTAATGTCAATGATCGCCTCTGCGGGTAGGTGAAGTAGGGCCAATTGACGTTGCCTATATTCAAGGATCATAGGACACTGGTATGTAAAATGAGTTAATGAATCACAGAGAGAACAAGGGCATCTCATACGTTCATTGACTGAAGTGGTGACATAGCGAATGTCAGTGATATTTGTGGATGAGGACTTAGCAGGACTGGGGTTGTTCTGGAAGTTCTGGCATACAGTCGCTAATGTCTATTGAAAGCATGGCAGTGCTGGGAAATGATGGGTGTAATGGCCATACTCTGAACATATAGCACAAGTGTATTTGGTCCTCAACCCTTTACTACTGGAAGGGTGGGTGGTAGTGATGGGACTAACAGTAGTGGCGGGTGGTGTGGGAGTTTGATTGAGGGGGATCAAATTCTGTAATTCAGGTAGTGATGGACAGTTGTTGGTTTGGTGGCCCTCTTTCTCACATAGTGCGCAAGGTGGTGGGATGCGTGGAGGAAGTGGAGCAGTGGGCTCCTTCTTCTTTCTCCTGCCCCCAGCTGTAGCCGGGAGGTTAGTGAGTGTGGGGGTGGTGAGGGTAAGGATGGGAATCATCATGGGGAGGCCTTCCTGTGGGGGAAGGGATGGCCGAGGGACCATCTCTGGTAGGTGTAAATACCAAACTGGGATTGCTAACACCATATTAGGGAGTGTGAGCATTGCAGCTACCTGAAAAGCTTTGATACTTGGTGGAGGGTAAAAGAATGGAATTTGGGTGAGGGGTTGGGGGACTGTCTCCCAGACAGGATTATGCCCCTGAGGGGATGTGGATTCGTGGACTATTGAGGTCAACGAGTGCACAGGAGGCTCCGGTGGGAGTGGTTCTGTGACTATTGGGATGTCAGAAATGACTGAAGCCTCCTGAGGAGGGAGAACCTCCTCTATGTGAGTTCCGTTAGATGATATGACGCACACTTGATTAGTAGGATGAAGGAGTGGTGGTGCTCCATGGTATGTCCCTAAAAAGGATGGGTCTTTGAAAATCCCAGGACCCATCTCTATGAGTGGATATGCGTCTTGGTTTGTGTGGATGAGAGGAAGAATGTTATTGAGGTTGGCAGATGGGTTAGGCTCATAATGTGAGACTTGGTCAATGGTCACAATCTTCCCATTGTGGGGGAACATCATTGTTCGAAAGACAGAATATGCCACTGCCTTCATAGCGTACATGTAGCTACAACCGAAAAGGATATTATAATCAAGCGGGGCGTCGATAAATTCAATATCGATGAGAATAGTCTTGCCCCCGAGTTCAACAGGGACATTTTGGAAGAGCCCTCCAGAAGATGATGGTCGGCTATCATAAGCTCGTAATGTGATGGCAGAGGGTATGAGTTTCAGGGAACTGAGTTTCTGCCATACTGTTTTGGACATAATGCACATAGATGCACCTTCATCGATGATACACCGATGAATTGTGATGTTCCGTATTTTCACTGGTATTTGAAAAGCGATCAAGGCGGGAAGACAAGGTTCTCCGCTATCAAGATCAAAGGTGATGAGTTGGTTATCTGCAGGGTCAACTTCCCCCAAGGCGGAAAGTAGTGATTTCCGCTGAGTAGGACAAGTCTGTAGAACTTCTAAGACTGACATGGCAGCCAGGGATTGTGCTAAGTCGTCGACCAAACTATAGTTATGAGTTGCCCTAGCCTGTGGGTTGTGGACATTCCTGCGCAATGGGATGCAAGGGATGCATAGTGGTGGTTCAGCGGAAGGGCAGGGGATCACCAACGGGGGTCCCGTTAGTGTAGGGTTTGTCTCTGAAGGGATTGAAGGAGACTCAGTGGGTGTATGATACTGACGACTACATGTTTGCAGAAGGATTTCTTCCTCACTGCTGAGGAGAATTGTACGTTCTACTGGGTTGTTAGGGTTGAGGTATTGTCCCCCTTAAGGTGGGGGATGCTATGTGTCATGTTGGGTGTTGATCACACCTTGATGTGGAATAGGATTTTGTAGCACGATGGGAGGGGGTTGTTGCACGTATTGTTGTGGTGCCTGCTGAGGGGCGGGTTGTGTAGGAGAATGGGGAAGACTACTAGAGTCTTTCAACCATTTAAAATCAACAATATGGGGGCAATGGTGAGTGTAATGAGAAAAATCACCACAAAGGGCACAAGGGAAGATGGTTTTAACATTATTTCTCCCTTGGTGTTTGTTATTATTTCCCCCTTGGGGGTTTTGGTTCCCTTGGTTCTGGTTTCCCCCAGTGGGTTGGTGCTGGGGGGGTTGATGAAGAAGGTCAAGAATGCTTTGGCCAATGACTCAAAGGTCACGTGGGACCCTGATTTTTCTTTGACATACAATTTAGCCGATGGGCCAGTGAGTGTGCGTTGAAATAATCGCAGTCTGATGGAATCATCCATAATGTTGTTGGAGGAGCACCATAGGTGAAAGGTCATGACATGGTTGGCAGGGTCATCGCCTGCCTTCCCTTCAAAATTTGGTATGTATGAAGGGAGTTTGGTTGGCATTGCGGGCCATGTGGGATCATGCAATATAGGATCATTGGTGAGTTTGGTGAGATCCGGTATGTTGAG
>CBVK0102368249.1:0-12695 GCA_900067695.1 Picea abies
TTTAGAAAGAAAGAGGGAAATGGGATATAGACACCCTCATTGTGAATTGTAACATAATCCTAAGCATTGAGAAGAGAAGCAGAGAGCTGTGTAGAAACACCCATGTACAATTATTTGGATTAATAGAAGAAGTTGATTCAAGTTCATGGCATTGTGTTGTTCTCTGTGTATGTGTGTTGATTGATATGCTCATGAGTATTTACTTCCTGTTATGCATTTTCTTTACATGATATGTATGAATGATTTCTTGTTGAGTGTTTGGAATCTGAGAAAGTAAATAGAAGAAATGAGTTTCAATTGTTTCTCTATCTGAGCAAGGATTCCTGCAAGGAGTGCAGTTGAATTCATCTGCAAGGAGTGCGTTGACAGAAGGCTTGGATAGTTTAACTCTTGTTCTCATTCACCCAGAAGTGGAATTGGGTTATAGGAGTCGTGCAAGGAGTGCGCAGGCTAAGGAAAGTCTCAGTTGTGAATCTGAGTGAAGCATTGATAGACTATTGCTGCAAGTGTGTGCAGAGTCGAAAGAACACAACACTTGGAAGTGTTTGAGGATTGTCGCAAGGGGTGCGCGCAAGAGTCTTCGTGGAGACTCAAAGTTGTGTGAAGTTCAGGAAGGACAAGGCTTCTAAGCTTGTCGAAGAGAAGCACATAGAGTCTGTGCCGTGGGAGTGTTTGAACAGGCGCTGCAAAGTTACGCGCAGGAGGACCAGTTTTAATAGAGGAATATTGGGTTCACCCCGTAGAAAACATCAAAGAGGAAGAGATCAACGGTTAGGATCTTGTGGAGAAGATTGCAAAATCCTGCCAGCCATTGGATCTGCCAAAGAAGCAAGGAGGTTACAGCCGCATTCAGAGTTCAAGCTCCAGGGGTTGTGAGTCATTGGATCATGGATCAGTTATCCGTCAGCTGTTCGATCTGATAGGAGTTGCATAGGGTTTAAACCCTCATGAGCAGAGTAAGAACCCCGAGAAGCATCGGGATATCGAGGCATCGAAGTTCGGGAAATCGGGAGTCACGAGAGCAAAAGATCAGGAATTTTCATGGTAAAAGTTCTAGGAAGGATCAGAGCCATCCATTTGTGGAGACGCGTGGAGGACATCAAGGCATCGGGAGTCGGGATATCGGCATTCCTGTGGATAGGAGATCGGGTAAGTCCACCTTGAAAACCCCGACACAAATCTGGGCCATCCATTTGAGAGAGGACGCGTGTCACATGATCGTCCATTCCAGAGATCCGGGCACTAGGCATTGGGATATCGGCACTTGAGAAATCGAAGTTCTCGAGGTCGTGAAAGTTGGGACATCAGAAGTCTCAAAATCCTGAGAGTTAACCAGGAACGTCCATCAAAGGAGGACGCACGGCAGAAATCGGAGCCATTGGGGAAAGTCCCGACAGGAAGTCATCTATCGGCATTTGGGTCATCAGGATATCGGGAATCCTGCTGACAAGGTGTTTATGCAGTTCGGAATCGCGAAATCCGAAACCCTGATAAGGAGGGAAGTGCCATTGTGGGCCAGCTGTCATCATAGCAGAGAACCGGGATTCGAAAGATCGGTAGTCCCATGGGAAAATGTTTTTCGACATTTGAAACCCCGAAGTCCCGAGGGGGATCTGGAGCCATTGGTCTCATAGGCAATCATGACCGTTGATTAGGCTAAAAGCGGATAGGAGTTGCTAGCTGACATCATGTCGGGAAATCAAGATTCGAGGGATCGTGAATCTTGAGGACGAGTGTATTTGGACATTGGAAAGTCCAAAACCTCAATGGGAGGGATGACTGCGGTCATATAAGGGGAGGTTGCGTGGACCAAAGGTCTAGTCTATAGGGACTAACGGGAATTGGAGCACATCGGGATTTCGAAGTCCAAAATCTCAAAAGAAGATAAGGCTGTGTTCTTATGAATTATGGTCATATGGGTCAGGATTCTAGCTAGGAGGGCTAATGCGTAAAGGGCGCATCGGCAAATCCATTCATATAAGATCGGGGATTCAAGAGGTAAAGAAATCTCAACGTCGAGGACCATGAAATCTCGAAACCCAATATTACATTCCCTGTGGTAAATTTGTTCATGGTCATCCAGAACGCCGTGACAGGGTGAAGGAAGGACCTGTGGATCAGGGTTTTCGCAGGGATTCCATTGGGAGTCCAAAGAGTTGCTTCAGCTCAGAAGGGAACATTGAGCGATCCTTAAAGACTAGGAGGTCAAGCGCGGGACCTGCTGAGGTAGGTGCCTGGGCTGACGCCATCACATTGTGTTGACATCCCAACTTCATTTGACAAATGTATCTATATGACATGGCAGGGGGAATTACGAATTGGACAACCAATATTCTACAAAAATCATCCCTTAATATATGCCTTAGACGTAAATTAATATGTGAAGTAACCACATTATGGTGATGGAAGGCAAACACTAGAGTAACCAAGTTAAGATTGTGTATGTTATGTAATTATGACACTTGTGAACTAAAATTAGCATACTCCTTAATGAGTAAATGGGAATGTTTAAGTGAATTGAGAAGTAGACATATAGGATGAGGAAATGAATAAGGAGCATTGTTTATGTTGTTATGGATACATAGATGTTATGCATAAGGTCGAGTCCTACATTTTACCTCATGCCTTTTTAATGTAACTTCCAATGATGTGTGTGTGTGTTATGTTTGCTTATTTAAAATATATTCTATTTTATTTTATTTATAATTTTGTTTTATTTTAATTATTGGAATCACTTATAAAATCTATATTAAAATTATAATTTTGGATTGGCTAAATTGTTATTTTTAATATAAAAATGGATTAAGCATATTCAAATGCTTAAGCTGCAATATACTTATTGAGATTTACAATTTTATCCATTTAAAATCAATCTTAAAAGATTTTAAATAAAATAATACAATTTTTTGTCCTATTAATGATTAAACACAATATGAATAGACTTTTGTGAAATTATAACTCAATTTAAAGCTATCGAAACCCTTGGATAGTTAAAAACTTTAAAACATTTTGAAAATTGAATAATTAAATTCACCAACATATTTTAATTTTAAGGATAATTGGAGACAAATGAAATGAAGTAAGGTCACTAAATTTTGGTAAAACATTGAGTCGAGTTCGAAACACGGTAGAGCAGAGGAGGAGCGATAGTGGAAAATATGTTGGCATGGGTGGTTATGGGCATGACAGTGTTGGGGATGGGGTTGTACTGGATCTTGTACATGGTGGGAGTGACAGGTTAGTGTGGAAAACGGGCGGTGGAGCTAGGCATGAAAACAAATTCAACATTGTGTTGACATCCCAACTTCATTTGACAAATGTATATATATGACGTGGCAGGGGGAATTACGAATTGGACGACCAATATTCTACAAAATTTATCCCTTAATATATGCCTTAGACGTAAATTAATATGTGAAGTAACCACATTATGGTGATGGCAAGCAAACACTAAAGTAACCAAGTTAAGATTGTGTGTGTTGTGTAATTATGACACTTGTGAACTAAAATTAGCATACTCCTTAATGAATAAATGGGAATGTCTAAGTGAATTGAGAAGTAGACATATAGTATGAGGAAATGAATAAGGAGCATTGTTTATGTTGTTATGGATACGTAAATGTTATGCATAAGGTCGGGTCCTACATTCTACCTCGTGCCTTTTTAATGTAACTTGCAATGATGTGTGTGTGTGTGTGTTATGTTTGCTTATTTAAAATATATTCTATTTTATTTTATTTTAATTATTGGAATCACTTATAAAATCTATATTAAAATTATAATTTTGGATTTGCTAAATTGTTATTTTTAATATAAAAATGGATTAAGCATACTCAAATGCTTAAGCTGCAATCTACTTATTGAGATTTACAATTTATCCATTTAAAATAAATCTTAAAAGATTTTAAATAAAAGAATACAATTTTTTGTCCCATTAATGATTAAACACAATAAGAATAAACTTTTTTGAAATTATAACTCAATTTAAAGCTATCAAAACCCTTGGATAGTTAAAAACTTTAAAACATTTTGAAAAATAAATAATTAAATTCACAAACATATTTTAATTTTAAAAACATACTAAAAATAATACATGTGGAAAAATCTTTAACCTGTTGACTTTATCAATATTTAAAAACACATTAAAAGCATATTAAAAATTATATATGTGGAAAAATATTTCACCTAGTAACTTTAACAATTTAGTGACACTTATTTCGCTTTTATAACTATTTCAACAATTTCTACATTAACACGTGTTAATTTTATTATCACACATATGAGGTCAACTCAATTTTAAATTTTATATAAAATTAATAATATAAAGAGAGCATACCAACATAGTTCGAGATCAAATTTACATTTCATTTAATTTGTATATTCCCCTCTAAGCTTAATATAGGTACAACAAAAGTAATATCATGAAAATGCCATTATATTTCTCAATGCAAAGAGAGGAACATTATTATTTTTTTATTTTTTTATTCCTCTCAAAGCTTAATAGAGTTACAACAAGACTAATATCGTGAAACCACCGCTATATTTCTCAACGCAAAGACAAGAACATTATAATGAAATGAAATACACAAATGATTAAATTTATTTCATTTTATCATCCTACTTAGATCTTCATTTTTGTTGAGTTCTTTATATAAATTATTAATTTCAAATATTGATATTTGACTATGAATCCATGCCTTAACTTGTAGGCCCACGATGCATTAATAAACACCACATTTTCCACTTCCTCGCTCCAAATCCTAATTTCCTTTGCAACCATACATGTGTCTAAATCCCACCAAGAATTCTCAAAATCCTTACTGTGAGCCTATTTTCATATTTTTATGAAAAGAGATGTCCACTTCTAATTTTTTTTATTGATGTACATGTATTATGAATGTGTAATATCAAAATCAAAGAATCGCAATGATGAATCCATGGTCGGTTGGATCATGGGAAGCTATGCAGGGAATATCCCACGCATGCCTAGAGGCAATATAAGGGAAAAAGGATACAACGGTGTGGATATTGCAATAGAGAACCATATTTCAAACAGAGTTAGTGGGCAACAAAATAAAAGAGGAAAATTTCACCATAGATAATTCATCAAGGGAAGAAGATATTCTCAATACACAAATCTTGAGAAGTAGGAAAAATGTCTTTCTTATTGCTTGGGAGTTTGAGAGAATACATAGGAGGTCAAGTATCCAGGTATCTGTGGGCACAGACTGGTGAAAATAAAGAATATGTACATGGGTTGTGGATCTCCTAATAAATGATTTACTGTTGAGAGTCTAATTTGAGAACTAAGCCCATGCAAAATAAAAATTAGGGAGGAAATGAAATGTATGAAAGAGTTAGTTTGTATGAAGGTTAGTCACAAAATGAAGTAGAAGACAAATGAGTAGGACACAAAATGCAGATGATGGGATAAAAATTTATTATAAAAATATCCAAGCTCAACAAAGGGGCATGTGGGAGATCATTTATACATCTTGGTTTCCTACCATGTGTAATGGTTCATGAGCCATAAAAATACAACCAACAACTACTTAATGACCTTCCTTTTTGGCTTCACCGACAATTTTTGGAACCATAGTTACGATTTAGAGAATGCATCATGAATTCAACATTTAAGGTTAGCCACAATATTTTTTAAATCTTTTGTGTAGAGGACCAAGATGATTTACTAGATTAACGATGGAGAGATTTTGTGTCTTTAAATTATTAGGTTTTTATAATAGTAGAAACATGTAATATTTTACTTTTAGTCAATTTGATATGGATATGATCAAATATTTTGTTTTTTAGTTGTATTGATTTTACAAATATCATCTTAAATTTATTTTTACTTTATATTTATTAAACATAAAGAAAAATTAAATGAAATTTTTTTCCTTTTAATTAGGGCTTTGTACGTATTGATCTTATCGAGTTTTAAGGGTTCATTAGAAGCATCCCTAATGGCTTTCCTAGCAATTTTACAGTCTTTATCATATCAAGGGTTGGTTGTTCTATTATTCTTCTGTCTCTTATACACCTTAATAGATCAATCTCCCCTTTGCATTCCCAAATTGAAGACCCTGTCCCTCATTGAGTACTCTCCTCCGCCTTAGACTCAAGCTCAGTCTCCCCTTCACATTCCTAAATTGGAGACCCCATCCCTCACTGAGCAGTCTCCTCTGCCACCCCATCCCTCACAGGATATCCTCAACACATTCAAAGAGGAGGCTCCACCCTCAATTCAACATCCTGGCCCAAAGTTGAATGACGTTGAGCCACCTTCAGCTCCTCAACTAGGGCCAAGCCTGGTGAAAATGGAAGGGTGTCCCCCTAGGGAAAGCCTCCCAAGACTTTATGCCTCACTCATGGGAAGAAGGTTGCATAATGGGGGAGGAAATCCCCCCCAAAATGACAATTGACAGGCGATGAGGATAACCCAATTATCTATCATCTGGAAACAGAGCACTTTGAGCTTCTCTTTGACATCTGACAGCAAAAGGACAAGCAGGTGCATGGCCAAAGGAAAATCCACCAGTGACTGGATCTCTTATTCGAGGCTCTCTCAGATGCCCCACCACAAGAACAATGCCCCACCTACAAGTAGAAGTGTTTCCTGGTCTACACCACCTAGGGACATCCAAGTTCCCCAAAGGCTTGACGCAGCCCACCCCTGACTCTGGTTCTTGTCAATTACAATTTTAAAAATGAATACTGATTATCTATTTACCCTTTTTTACATTTGTATAACCATCTTAGTAATGGCGGCTCTAAATGTAGTTTTCCTTAGGCTAGCTAGTGGGAACAAAGTCCCTTTTGAAATTCTCAGCTTTTCCTCAACTTTTGTAAATTTTTGTAAACAAAACCTCTACCATTTTAGACATATCACCGCTTGGAGCCACCTGTTCTGGTTTCCCTTTTGTGGTAGAACAGGTAGCTGCCAAATGATGCACAGGTGTAGACTCATGATGTTATAATACACCTATCTACTTTTATTTAACAAAAAAAAAACATCCATACATTAAAAATATTAAATACTCTAATAAAATATTAATGTTTCTAAAAATAAAATAAAAAAATATGAGTAATATATGAATAAATTAAATTAAATTTATAACACATTATACGACAAGTAAATTAAAATATTAACTAGCATACCTCCTAAACAGGGCGAATGGGAATGTCGAAGTAATAAAAGTATAATAAATGAAGTCGATAAATAAAACCTACTTAATAGCAACATATTATAGTATGACTAAAAGTCACATACATGCACCATCCAATACACAAAAGTGACATTTTGAAAGACCAATCTCATTTGAAAACCTTAAACAAGAGGAACTAATTGTTTTTATTTTTTATACAAGCCTTTAAATGAATTTCAAATCATAATAATCATTCTTATAGAATACAAAGGCATATATTCATGTTCAATTTACAATATGTCTTCAATTGAATATTTATCTATCTTTAACATAGTGTAAAATAATTTTCAATAAAATAAATAATTGATTAAAAATAAAAAATAAAAATAATGTTATCAATAACTATAATTTGATAATTCTTTATAACCTTAATGATACAAATTTGAATATGAATTTGTTATCAATAACTATTAGGTTTCTATAATAGTAGAGTAGAAACATGTAATGTTTTACTTTTAGTCAATTTGATATGGATATGATTAAATATTTTGTTCTTTAGTTGTATTGATTTTACAAATATCATCTTAATTTTTGTTTTACTTTACATTTATTAAACATAAAGAAAATAAAATAAAATAATTGAAATTCAAGTTTATAGATCATTAAAAGATATATAAATATATACATTTTTCTTACAATTTGAGGAAATTAGAGGATGGAGAATACAAAATTTTTCTTTTGTAGTTGTATTGATTTTACAAATATTATCTTAAATTTATTTTTACTTTTCTAAATATGGAGAAAAAATAAACAAAAGAATTGAAATTGAATTTTCCAGATAAATACTTACAGGAACTTATCTAACCCCATTTAGATTCCCTCTAGAATCAAAATCTTGTCTCAAATTCCATTCAACGACCCGAATGAGACAACTTCAATGTGCCATTTTAATTTGCACCAACAGATCTCTAGCAACATGCACCTGGCAGATCATTTTTGCATAATTCTTGCAATACCTCCAAGAGTGATCTATATTATATTCGAAGTTTTCATTTAACGTTGTACTAGTATACATTAGTCGTCAAATTGTAATATTTTCTAAAAGATTTGGTGAATGAAACTTGTACTTTATTAATTTCATTAAACATTGTATTGGTATATATTGGTCGTCAAATTGTAAGATTTTCTAAAATATTTGGTGAATGAAACTTGTATTTTCTTAATGGATGCATTGTATATATTAGTTGTCAAATTGCAAGAGATTTTAAAAATTTTGGTGAAAGAGACGAATATTTCAATAAATGATAGTTTGGTACATATGAGTTATGCATTGCAAATTTAAAAAGAAAAATTGGTGAACAAAACTTTTATTTCATTAAATGTTACAACTATATAAATATTGGTTATCCTCAAATTGTAAGTTTTGCTAAAAGATTTGGTGAACAATAATATGTGGGATAGGGTTATTATATCATTTTGGTTGAAATTCTCATTTGAATATAAAGTTGGTATTTCAATAATTGTAAACTGTAATCTTGACTATCGGAGCTATGAATTTATCCAAATATTCAAATTCAAATTGAATTTGAGGGATGCAAATTGTATTTCTAGAAATTTTTTGACCATCGGAAGCAAACAGATATGAAGCAATTTTTCAACCACTGGAATCAGACAGATACAAGGGAATTTGATGATCTGTATCAAATGCCAAATCTAAATATATAAAATTGTTATATTGTACTTTCTGTTATCTGAGAGTTGATGGTGTCGTAATGTAAGGTGACATATTGAACTTGAGATCAGTGTTTAATAACATTTATATCTCCACTGACCAAACTAGTCCCAGTGAATTGTAGTACGGATTTATTTTATTGTGTATAAATGTTTGAGAGAAAGAGTATTGTTCATCATCTTCTCTATTAGCACTAAGTAAATTGCATAGGCTGAGGAAGCAACTTACAAAGGTAACCACATAACCACTTTAGAACTGAAACTAGCCCTTTCAGTTCAGAGAGGGATCTCTCTTGTCACTTGGTCTCTAAAGATAGGTTTTATTTTGAGGATGTGAGGCTAGATCTTTGATTAGATGAAGGGATTTTTAAGGTTTTCTGGAAATAAGGAAAGGAACATGTTGAGCGATGGAGTCAATTATTTGAAAGCAAATGAAAACAATGTTTGGTAGGTAGAACTCTCAAGGAAGCAAAGGCTAGGTAGGTGATGATATTTCAGTTTTTTAATTTTTTGTTATAGGATGGAATAAGGAGAAAAAACACATAACAACATTCATAGCACCATAAAAGATGAATTATCATGAGTTACGAAGGAAAAACAGTGTTCAAATTGCTTGAATCTAAAGCATCATTTGAGATGAATTTCAGACCATTTAATATCCAATTTAAACATACAAGTATCAGCAGATGAAAGATAAAGTAAACAAGAATAACATACATGAAAGGAACACAGACTTCAGGTCACCACCACTAGAATCTTTGGCATGAAAGAGTTGTGGATATATGCACTAGTATTTCATTCAAATTCAAAAAGTATGTATAATGTTCAAGACAAAATGTCCTTTGTGCTCAAACCTTTTGGACATCTCTCCTCATTCAATATATAGAAACATATCATATTCTAGCCTAAGGAGTTTGAAACCCATATTTTTCCAAATATAGAGAGTTGTTACAATAGCTTAGGAAATAATATTTGCCAAAACTCTGCTCATATCCTACTATCTAGGATTTGATTTTTGACCAACTAAAAATGTGCCAACTAAAGAGAAAATCATGGGATATGATAGGAAAGTATCCAAGATTCAATATCCATATCAATTTTGGATCAAACTTTCTGAGTTGGAGGTCCATCAAGTCTAATTTAAAAATATTCTATAACTCTGTCAGAAAATCTGGCTGGGAGAAATTATGGAAAATAGACCTTAAATATCATTTCATATCTTCCAAATAATAAAACTTGTGTACAAACTGAGAGAGGTTTTTGTTATTGGGTTCGTTATTGACAAAAACCTCTTTAAAAAAAAAAAATCTTCTCCATATTCTTGGAATATGCGCCCAAAGATGATAACTAAAACAAGAAAACATTAAATGCTTAAATCTGGAAAATTGGGTTGTAAATATTCATTCAAATATCCCACATTATGACACCTATGTAAAAACTGAGAGAGGTTTTTTGTTATTGATTTCATGGTTGACAAAAACCTCTCTGGTTTTTTCCAAAATCCTCTCCAGTTGGTCAAAAAATGATCTTGAAATTTACCACTAAAACTGTCATTTGCGTAGCATGTTGTTGTAACACGTTGTGTAACTGCAACCTACAGCAGTTGTGTAGCGAGATTTACATAGCGTGGTAGATTTCTTTAGTAAATTTCATTTAGTAGGTGGTTGCAACACTGATGGAGGTTGAAAATCATTTCTATATCATCCACCAATCATTTCGCAATGTCAATTATCCTTCTATGTGCTTACAGCACTTGCGTCACATGAGATCTCTACGCAAGTTCTGTACAATACAGTTTTCCAGCAAAAACTCAAAACAGGTTATGGTTTTTCATTAAAAAGAAAAATTGTGAAAACTTGACATTTTATATCTCAGCCACCTCTGCCAGTAGGTCCAAATTTCCCCTGGCCTCATCATCAATTTTTTTCTTTAGCTTCAGAGACCTATTTTCCTTTCTCAATGATAAATTTTGCCTCTTCAAGTTTCCTACTTGCTTAAAAAGTAGTGTCTTTCTTCTCAGTTTTTATTGGGAATTTTTTAGGGTTTCACAAGCATCTTGATGGTTGGTCCACACTCCTTAAAATTCCTCTCAAACCTTAGTTATGATACTTTTTTATTTTCCCTGACCTGAATGATTAGGTCTTGAGCCTCCCTGAGTTTCTATGTTGTATATGTAGGCTAAAACAATGAGATTGGTAGAGACAAGGAGGTTCAAAGGACAAAACTCTGACATGGTTCTTTACACAGTGGAAAACGGGGTTAGGCTTTTCTCAAAATGTATCAAACTGACTCAACAATGCAATAAGAAAGTTTTTAGATCACAGGTAGTAGGTACATGATACTTTTTAGACATAGGATATAACCCTTCAATCTTTGTGCAATGAAAAATAGAGGAACGTGGGATGCGTAGCGTGCAAGTACTATGTGGAGATTACATAGCGGGTATGTAGAGTTTGCGTAGCGAGTGAGGTATTTCAAATTTTTTGGAGAACATAGGTTTGATCGATGTCATAGGGTGTCTGCAATGAAAAATGGAAGGGGAGAGGTATGCATAAGATGAGAAAAGATGATTTGAAATGTGATTTGATTGTTTTGGAGTGATATGACAGTTTATGTAGTTCCCAGGAACTTGCGCAGCGTGTGTACCTTTTTCTGCAAACCAAGTACAAAACCACTTTGAAAGATATCAAATATGCCATAATAACCTTTGATGACTCTTTTCTTTCGTAATGTGTCATAATGTGCCATGAAATCCACAAAAAACCATTCCACCTAGACTTATGACTTGACTCTTTTTGACATGCCTCTTATATTTTATTTGATCAATGATATGACTTGACTCTTTTTGACATGCCTCTTATATTTTATTTGATCAATGACCCAAGGACCTTGAAACATCTCATGAGACATAACTCTTTGAAAACACACACACACACACAATGACTCAATTAGGAATGCATTGGTCTAACCAAGACTGAGGCATGACTTTGCAAACTCTTGACAAAACTCTAACTCTACCCTAAAAATAATGATACTAACATGCTCATTTGTTTGCCTATTAAAATTCAAAATTCATACTACTTTAACTTAGGAGTTCTTTCATAAATTTGTGGAACAACTAAATGCAAAGGTGAAAGTATTAATTGAGTGGTTTCTATGTAAAAATAATATTTTTGTAAACTTTAACTTGGGAGGTATTCCCAAAAAAATGTGAAACTAACTAAATGCAAAGGTGAAGTTATAAATTGAACTATTTATATAAAAATAGAGACTTTTGTGCAGTGTTGCATTGGTTGTTGGAAGAATTAATCCCTATAGATTTTAACCTTGTACAATATTTACTGTAAATAGATTTTCAGTAAAAGAACATAAAATATACAATGGAAAATTCAAACATTACATAGAGATTTTTCCCCTGGAAACCCAAACCGAGAAAACCAGCATATTCTATATGCATTCATCGTGATACATTGTTTACAATACAATATACATGTAGGAGACAGAGGCATCCAAAACCCTAACCCAATGACCCGAATTAGTCAACAACCCTAATTCATTAACCGAAAATAGAAAACCATCGACAAAAACCATGTGTCGAAAAACCACCTAAATATGTGACACATTTCCCAAGGCAAAAAAAAAAATTCCTCGGGGGCGCTACCCTCGAACCCCCATGCGGCAGGAATTCTTTTGGTGCAACGCACAGACACTACTACTCGTGCAAATAATATAACACATACCCAAAATTCTCCTACTAGTTGTTTTCTTTGCATACAGGGGGTTACAGGGTTACATAGTCAACAATGCCCATGGATCCTC
>CBVK0102368306.1:0-13862 GCA_900067695.1 Picea abies
TGATATAGGTGCAAAGAATCTCAGTGACAACAATGCAAAATCCATGAATGCAATTCTGGAAGGGTTATCAAAATCAGAATTCACCAAAGTTATGAAATTGTAAATCAGCAAAGGAAATGTGGGTTAAACTACAGAACACTCATGAAGGAGATGAAAAAGTTAAGAAAGCAAAGCTACAAACTCATAGGAGTCAATTTCAAAGCCTGAAGATGAATGAAGAAGAAAACATTTCAACATACATCTTACATGTAGATAAAATTGTAAACATCATCAGAGGTTTGGGGGAAACCATTGATGAGAAATTCATTATGCAGAAAGTACTCAGGTCCTATGAGATCCAATCCTAAAATATCAACTCTTGAAGATAGAAATGATTTGGAAAAACTAACAATAAATGAATTACATAGGATTCTTATAGCCTATGAGATGTGAATAGGACAAGAATAATTACCTAAAAGAGAATCAAAATTCAAAGAGTCAAGGAAGACCAACAAAAGAAAATAAATATAAAGTGACAGCTCAAACGAAGAATATGATGATGAAGAAGCCAACTTTGTAAGAAGGATCCAAAGAGGAACTGGAAAATGTAAAGGTAAGTTTCCTTTCAAATGTTTTAACTATGGTGAATTAGGACACTTTATTGCCAAATTCCCTCATAATAAAAACATGGACAATAAAGACAAGGACAATTTTAACTCTAACGAAAGAAGAAAGGGAAAAATTCAAAGGAACAAATGATTTCAGAAGAAAAATAAGAATCTTTATTCCAAAGAGGATGACTACTCATCTTCCAAAAGTGATGAAGAGATTGAAAGAGATGTTATGTTCATATATCAAGAAACAAAGACCAATGAAGATGAAAACAATAATTGTGTCCTAGAGATTGGAGAAAATGAATATGTGGATGTTGATCTTGAAGAAGAATTATTATGTTCCCTAGATGAAATAAACAGTCTTAGAACAAATAATAGATAGTTGAGAGAAAATTTGTCACATAAATCTGATTTGGTTTCTCCACTAGAAGAATAAAAGAAAATTGAAGAGGAAATAATGAGGAAAAGGAACGGAGGTATGTTTAGTGTTTCAAGAAATAATTATGTGAGAAACAAGGTAAAAAATTATGTTGACAACAAAAACAATAACTCTTTTTCTCCACAATTTGACTATGAAATTGAATTTTATAAATGCTATAATTTTGGTCATAAATCTCAGGAGTGAAATATTTTGACACAGTCTCTATCGAGAAACACATTGTTGACAACAATACCACCAAATTATGGAAGAAAAAAACAAGAGAAGAGTTCTCAGGAAGAATATGAGTTAGCAATGCATGTTGAAGGCAAAGAGAGACATTTGTATAGAGACAATGGATGCTCAAAACATATGATTGGAGACAAAAACAAGTTTATTAAGTTAAAGAGAGAGAAAGGAGGAAGTTTCTCATTTGGAGATAACAAATATGCCAAGATAATTGGGAAAGGTAAAGTCATCCTTGGAAGTCATAAGGTCACAAAATAAAATATTCTTCTAGTTGAATACTTAAAGCATGACCTTCTAAGTGTTAGTAAAATATGTGACCAGGGACACACACTCTTGTTTAACTCTCAGGAATGCAAAATAAGAAAAGAAGATGTTGGCAGAATAGTAGCAACAACAATCAGAACTCCAAACAATCTATACATTCTAAATAAAATTGGAAAAGAACTATGTTGTGTGGGACAGACAGATGAAAGTTGGTTATGGCATAGGAGAATGGGACACTTAAGTTTTGACAACTTAATTAAAATTAGTAACAATCAGGAAGTAAAATGCATGCCAAAAATAATCAGACCCACAAATCCAATCTATAAACATTGTCAACATGGGAAACAAACCAAAGTGAGATTCAGAACCAAGGAATATTCAACATCAACAACATTGGAACTCATCCACACTAATCTTTGTGGGTCAACCAAATAAAAAAGTCTACAATGAAACCATTACTTCATGCTTCTCACTTATTATTACACAAGGATGAATTAGGTAACCTTTCTCAAGCATAAATCAGAATCCTTTGGAAATTTTATATCTTTCAAAGCATTGGTTGAAAATGAAACAAAATTGAAGATCAAATCTCTAATATCATCTAATGGAGGAGAATTCACCTCAGACAGGTTCAATAAAAAATTTTAAGATCATGGAATAATAAGACACTTCTCAGTTGCAAGAACTCCTCAACAAAATGGAGTGGCTGAAAGAAAAACCAAAATTGTACAAGAAATGGTCAGAACTATGCTAAATCAATCTAAAATATCAAATATATTTTGGAGAGATGTAGTCCACATAGTTTTCTATATTTTAAATAGAGCACAAATCCAAGCTAACAATGACAAAAAACCATATGAATTATGGAAGGGTAGGTCAAAAATTGTCAAACATCTTAAAAATTTTGGAAGGAAGTGCTACATAAAAAGAGATAATGACAATATAGGGAAGTTTGACTCCATATGTGATGAAGGTATTTTCCTTGGGTATTCCTCTCAAAGAAAAGATTACATATGTTTAAATATGAGACTAGATAAAATTGTTGAAAATGAAAATGTAAGAGTGGATGATGAAAAGATGGGAAGGAATAAGATGCAAACAAATGACCAACCAACAACTACAAACTATAATGAAAAAGAGAAAGATAATGATGAAGATAATATAGAAGAAGAAGAAGAATAAGAGAAAGACAATGAAAAAGGAAATGTAGAAGTAGAGAAATACAATGAGGAATATAATGCAGAAGAAGAGGAAGCTCCTGGGCAAGACACAAAGACTCCCTCGAGATATGTTCAAAAGAATCACCTTGAAAAACTGATTCTTGGAGAGAACAACAAAGTTACCCAAACTGATAAAATCACCAAAACATGAAAATTTGTCTTTATTGTCTAAAATAGAGACCAAAAACTTCAAGGAAGCTCGCAAATATAAACACTGGATTAATTTTATGAATGAAGAATTAGATCAAATTGAGAAAAACAAAACCTGGGAGTTAGTTCCAAGACCAAAAGACAAGAATGTAATTGGCACCAAGTGGATTTTTAGGAACAAACTAAATGAGGATGGACAAGTAGTGATAAATAATGGAAGGATTGTATGTAAAGGATATGTTCAAGTTTAATGCATCGATTTTGAAGAAAATTTTGCACCTATTGCAAGGTTAGAAGCCATTAGGATGTTTTTGGCATTTGCAAGTTTTAAGAATATCAAAGTCTATCAAATGGATGTCAAGTTTACATTTCTAAATGGAAATTTTGAAGAATAAGTATACATTGAACAACCTGAGGGATTTCAGCTAACAGAGAATCAAGATTATGTGTGAAAATTGAAGAAATCCCTCTATGGTCTCAGGCAAACACCAAGAGCTTGGTATTCAAGGATTGATAAGAATCTACAACAACAAGGTTTTAAGAGAGGAACTGCAGAAAGTAAATCTTACATCAAGGAAGAAAATGGAAATATAATTATCATTGTGGTCTATGAAGATGATATCATTTTTGGAAGTGACTCTGATGATATGAGTAAAAGGTTCTCAAAGAACATGAAAAAATAATTTGAGATGTCCATGTTGGGTGAGTTATCCTTCTTTCTATGTCTGCAAATATCTTAGTCAAATATAGGTATATTCATTTCTCATACAAAATACATTAAGGAGATGTTAAAGAAGTTCAATATGGAATATCACAAGCCTATCAATACTCCCATGATAATAGGTTGCAAGCTGAGTAAGGATAATGAATCATCATAAAAAAATCATACCATGTATAGATCAATGATGGGTATCATGTTATATGTAACTGCATCAAGGCATGATGTTATGAAAGTTGTTGGATTGGTTGCAACATTTCAATCTACACCAAAAGAATCACATGTGATGGCAGTCAAAAGAATACTTAGATACTTGAAGGGAACAATGGATTTTGGACTATGGTATCCAAAAGGAGAGAATTTTACTCTAAAAACATACACTGATGTAGACTGGGTAGGAAGTGTTGATGACAAGAAAATCACAAGTGGTGGTGCATTCATTTTTGGAAACTATTTAGTATCCTAGTTAAGAAAGAAACAATCTTCAATTTATTTATCCATGGCAGAAGTAGAGTACATTGCAACATCATCTTGTTGCACATAAATCATTTGGATGAAGCAAGCACTACAAGATATTAAGGTAGAATGCAAACAACCAATTTCTATACTTTGTGACAATACCAATGTCATAAGCATTCCCAAGAACCCAATAATGCACTCAAATACAAAACATATCCCAGTCAGATATCATTTTCTAAGAGAACATGTGAATGATAAGATTTCCAAGTTGGAGTATGTTCCTACCAAGGAACAAATTACCAATATTTTTACCAAACCCCTACCTAGAGCTATATTTGAGTATCTCAGATAGAAAATGGGATTCATTCCCATTTCCCAGTAAAAGATTTAGCTAAAATCTATTTGGAGATTAACAGAACCAAAAGCTCAAGGAAAAGTGCATACGGTTGCACGTTGCAAAGAAAAATGAAGAGTACAGTTTTAGGAAGAGCATCAACCAAAGGGGATTTATAGAGAGAGAAAAGAGTACAGGCTCAAGGGAAGCAACAGAAATACAAGAAGATTTCTATATACAATGAAGAAACCCTTTTCCATTGATTTCAAAGTGGGAGAGTAAAAGAGTAAGGGGAATATATGATTACGAGTAAGGGGGGGATATGATTACAACAGAATGTAGAAATATTAGAAAATATTGTGTGTTTCCATCAATGAAAATGCGGGAGATTTTTGGAAATTGTGTTTTCATTTATGTCAAAGGTAATCATGGGAGTCATTAATATCAGAGAAAGGGAATTGTCAATGATAGGGGGAGACAATGAAGTCCTCCATGTGTTGTGAATATCTACCATGTGTGAATAACATGTCCAAGGATCGAACCTATAGATAGACGAAGGAAGTGTAATAGAGCATATGGACCACATCAATAGAGGAGCAAAAAAAGACTTAAATTGAAGACATGTGATCAAGACCTTCTACAAACAACAAGGAACGACAACCTTCAGATCAAATTAATGAGTTAACCATGATCGTTGATTTCTTCGGACTGAAGCTAGCACCTGTAGAAGTTATTCCATGATATAAGTAAATGGACAACCGAGATTATATCCTAAATATAGATATCTCCTGATTGACAGGCAAAATCAATTTTGAGTTCAGAGTCTGATTCATTGGTGAAAGAATTTCGGAGTTAAGTTTTCAGAAGAAAAAGGAAACGTTAGCGGAAAACACTCCGACGAAGAAATCTAATCAATGGTATAGATTGAGTGGAGGAAAAATATCGACAGTCAGAATTAGGTTTGAGGTCTAAGTTCAAAGCAATAGTGAAAATCCTTCGTAGTATCATATTCAGAGTCGAGAGGATATAGCAATGAAGAATACTCCGAAAAATGCAGGGTGACAGATGGCATAGATTAATTTGAAGTGATCCATATTAATAGATCTGGAGAAGACACGTGTCAGTTGGTAGAAGTGTTTTAGAGTTGAATTTTCGAAGACAAAATGGGTGCACTGATGAAAGAGCTCCAACAAAGACAATACAATGAATGGTCCAGATGATTTTTGGACAATCCAAGTGGATGGATATGAGAATGAAACATGGAAGTGCCTACATGGACCAACAACTCTGAATTTATTAATCAATGGTCCAAATTGGTGAAGGAATATCTGACAGATAGACAAGATAAATTTAGAGTGACCCTAATCAAGGGTTAAGGAAAAAACATGTGGTGATATCCCATTTGTTGTCGCAGCAGGGCCATCAGAGTAAAGTAGCTATAGAAACTATGATAGAAGGACAACAATGAATGGTGGAGATATATTCGGCATTGAATAGATCAATGAACACCGAAGAGACACGTGGCAACTGACAAATCCTGGGCATGGCATCAATGAATGAAATTGTGACATGTGGCAATGACATGGACGAATGAGAAAGTGACATATGCTATTTAGATATACAAGTAAGAGGTTGATGTGTGGCATCCACGTGTGAGTGTCGTAGCATAGGCATGGTGCAGTGGGATTGGGAATGTGATCCATGACCATTAGATCCAAACAGATCAACAATGGAGAGGTTAACAACATTCAGAGTCTGAAGAAAAAGGTGAAAGATCATTAGAGTGGAAGTTTCAAAGTGCATTAGTGTAAGAGACTCTGACAACAAGTTCCAACAGAAATGGATGCATAAGTAAATCTAGATAGTCCATTGTGATGCACACAGGAGAAATATCTACCATCCATCAGGGAAGCAGTTTCATAGCTTTTTGAGCTACGTTTTCAAAATCACTCTGAAGATAAAACCACAAGATGAGATATGGATCGTCCTTCACAGTGACGGTCAATGCCTGGGAATAAAAGTTGAAAAAGTGTGAGAAGATATTGTTTTCATCCATCTAGAAATCGATCAATGAATGGTACAGGGTCTTTAACTATATTTTGAGATGCAAATCCAATCGTCCATTCGAAAAACAAATCAATGATTGTGAGGAGATCTCGCACTGAGAACAACTTTTGAGTCAACCAGAGGAATAAAGATGCAACATTTGGGATAAAGGATCATCCCATGGACCTAGAGCTTGGTCACATGACTGAGAGGGGGCTTAAAATACTATTGATACCTACACCATAGAACATATGAAAGGTCATAAATTGATGAGGGGTGGATCTGACGGTTGCAATGCATCAAGATGTTGTAGAGTATATCAAAATCTTGGAAGTCCCAATGAATGTGATCATATATGGACGGTCACGATTTGTTAAGGAATCAAATTGAATGAATCATGAGCATCAATATATGTGTGGAGAATTGTGTGCGATGGAAGGAAGTTGAAGATTAATTTTCATGAATATTTTACAATCCGGCATGACAAAAACAAGGGATCAGAAGTCAACTTATTAAACAAGACTTCGTATGTGGACAAATGGTTGAGTACACAAGATATATAAATGACAATGCCCTAATCAAGAAAAAGTGTGAGGAGTAAGCGGAAGGAAGAGGATCTGAAATAGTGAGGAAGCAAAGAAAAGTTCATATCCCATGAACCTTGTGGAGAAGAATATTGAGTATTCTATGAAGCAATTTTTTGTGGCTTATGGTTAATTTCAGAAAGAATTGTTTTCAAAGGAATCTCAGAAAATCTATGTTAATGCCTACAAAGGATTGGTGTCCTCTCCATTTGCAGGTTGGTGTCTGGTGTGTAGGTTTGTGTCTATAGAGGATTGGTGTCCTCTTCATTTGTAGGTTGGTGCCCGTCTTCAGGTTGTTTCCTTCATAGGATTGGTTTCCTCTTCATTTTCAGGTTGGTGCCTAAATTTTATGATTTGGTGCTCATAAGAGTATTGGTGTCCTCACAAAGAATTGTCTTGACATTTATCTATAAAATACTTTCAAGGTTTTCATCTGTATATATGTACAATATTGGTTATGATGAGTATCTCTCTGATATGAATGCTTGCAAAAAAAAATGCTAATGTGTTTTAAATTGAGTGCAAAACATATTGTTGTAAGTTCTTAGTATTGATTCACCCCCCCTCTCTTAGTACTACTAATATTCCAACATATTACACTCTTAATTGGTTTAGGGATGGATATTGTATCCAAGTTATTAAGCCAAACATAAAACTTCCTCTAAAATCTTTGAATTTTCCTCCTATCTATAACAAATCAAAACTAAAATGGTTGAATCTACCATAAGGGTATGGCTCAACCAAAATATTAAAGATCTAGGGAATAGAATAATTTTCGGAATGAAAAGATAGAAAATATTTAGGGGGTAATTGAGGAAGAAGGCCTCATAGAGGACCCACATAGATGAGAAGAAAGAGATAGAAACTCTCCTTGGATTTTAGTGCAAAGGAGTGGAAAAAGAGAAGGGGTACAAATGTGTGGGAAAAAGAGTATGGACACATGTCATAAAACCTCGTACATCCAAAATCTATTGTTGCATACACTAAGGAAAACAACCATCCCATTGAGAGATAAAGTATCAACACACCAAGAGATCTGTTGTGACAATGGGAGTGAAAAAATATGATGTAACACATTTGTTCATGTAAATGACATGCAATGGTTGTATTCCTATTGCCTTGTCAGAAATAATAAAATATTGGTAAAAATAAGTGTATATCCTAGTATAAACTATTGTGTTCTGCAGATTTAAACTCTATAATCCAACAATGATTAACACTCCTCATAATTGGAATTCAGAGTTGTATTGAAAGTTCATTTAAGTAAAGATACCAAGTATATTATTTAGGTGAAGATACAAAGTACATTCATTTTATTCAAGGGCATCATCCAAAATTTTATAAATAGAATAATTTTGTATTTGAATATCTAAAACTATCTTCTCAAAGTGATCTCTCCACTCAACTGTGGTAAAAATGATATTTCTTGCCAACCTTCAAAGACAATGGAAACTTTGTCTACTTCCAAATTTTATACTAAAATTAACACACTTTAAATTAATGGATTAGAATGGCATGACCATCCATACCTTCCCTAGTTATGGTGGGCATCCTACACCATATTCTCTATTACATGTTATTATCATGAAAATGAAAGGAGTACAAGGAGCATAATCATCATTCAAGAATCAGGCATGGAAAAATGTTAGAGTCGACGAAGCTGATGTTGATGTGTGAATACTGGCATAATCAACAATTGATTAGAAAAACCACTAATGTGAATGGAATAAGTGAATGACATTGTTAGAACCCTGTTAGAATATTGAGATATCATCACGATAGATGCAACCAATAGGTTAGACAATAAGTTTTGCAAAAATTCATCGTCAACAAGTGGACATCATCCACCTTTTAAGTTGAAAGTGTCAATTTGAATAATATGTTAGAGTCGTGGATTTGACAGTGTTTGATCTAGTCAAGTCACTGCAAATATCCTTATGTTTTCATTTATTGGGATCATTTCTTGTTTCCCATTGCTAGCCCCCTAGGCTAGGGGTAACTAAGGATATGATGTCTTGAGGCCTGCAAGTTGAATACATGAAGTGTCGAGAGACAGATGACCCAACAGATCCCCTCCTCTTATCACACATCATCATTGATCAACAACAACAGCATCCACCACACCATCTTGGTCCACAAATGATGATAGGTATTGCTTCATGAGGTAACAAGTCCAGTCTCGTGGTAAGCGTCATTTTAATAATTGAATCATTTGAGCATGTTGCAAAGAGTCTTTTCTTGTCATTTTAATAATTGAATCATTTGAGCATGTTGCAAAGAGTCTTTTCTTGATTATGAAAATGTTTGCTTGGAAATTATACATTTTTTCTCATTTCACCTTCGTGGTTGACATGGTTTCCTAGTAAGTTGGTCACCCTCGGGAAAAGGGTTTCTACTAGGGCATATCCTTGAAGGGTCATCATACCATTCATGCACATACTTACCATTTTCCACACCACTTCCCTTTCGTTTCCTCGTCTTTTTGGTTTCCAAGCTTATTGACCCCAATAAGGGATTATACCTCATTTCATGGGAAGAAGGGGCTAAAAGATTGAGGTTTTGCAGCTAGAAAAATGAGATCTTTAGAGGGTGTATTCATTATCTTTGTAGGACCTAGTTGGTGGAAAGATTTGGAAGAACAATCCTATCTTGGGCTTCCTTGGGGCTTGAAGCCCACAGGTTGGATACCATGGCCCACACACCGAATGAATATGCTAACCTTTGGAGGCCTAAAAATATGCCATGAATGACATAACCCAGCCTTTGGAGGCCTACAAAGATGCCATGAATGACATAACCCAGCCCTTGGTCAGCCCAACGATTTACTCTTGAGGCTAAAACGTCACTTTTGAGGAAGTTGATGTCACCCTAGCGATAGGGTTGTGGTGGTGTTGGTGTTGTTTCTTGACACTTGGCACATTTTAATGAGAGGAGGTTTGGATTGACGGAGGAAGACCTAGAAGGCCCAACGACTTGCAAAAAGTGCCAAAAGGTTGCCCTAGGAGGGTGACATCTTACTTTTAGGGTTCATTTCATGTGAAAACTATGAATTAAATATTATTGTTTTGTAAAAGGGGAAAAGTAAGGGTTGTTGGCCCCTTAGTTTGTGGTTTACCCTAAAATTAAGTGGACAAACACTCGTAGTAGGATTTGTATAAATAGAGATCATTTCATTTCATTTTGATATCATAACTCTCCCATATTAGAGAGGATTCTTGATTGAAATGTGTGCCCTACCTGAGAAATTTTTTATATCTCTCTTGTTATTGTCTTTCTATGGTTTTATTTGGCTATTGGATGAAGAAGTAAGGTGTTATCTTCTTTTTGGAGGCTATTTCTTGCTTTATGGTGGATTTTTCTTGGTTAAAAGGAGTTTATCGTTTTAATGCTTGGACTAGGTAAGGAATATTTCATGTTATTTCTTATTTTCTTGGTCACAAGGTTAATCTGCTAAGATTTTGTGGGGTATAAGGGCATACAACCCCACTAAGCCCATCATTTTTGTCTTGAAATACTTTGTTGCATAAAGGAATACTAGGAGGACAAAAAGAGTTTATACCCTCCTAGGGTTTTTCTAGTTGGTTTAGTTTGTCTTGGGGAGTAAAAGAGATTACACCCCCAAGGAGGTAGCTCAACTGACTCATTGATATTAAAGACTCCATAACCCAATCGTTAAAGGCACTAATATCTTACATTGGAGAAATAAAATCATTGCATTGGCATATATAGAATTACGATATATTGAAATTGTTTGAGTTGGAATCTTTTCTACATGCTAAAAGCTTGTCAATGCCATTGGGGCGTCTTGATTATCTTAGTATTATTGGAGCTATAGATAGAAGAAATATACATCCATTAGGGCTGCAGAAAATTACTTACTTGCTTATAACTCGTAGATAAACCATCAGAATTTGCTAAGAATTTGCCAACACAATCTACTAGTCCTAGTACATCTTTTGGGTGGATTTTTTGCAAGTTTTGGTGGTTGATTTTTCTGCTGTAACAACATATTTTCTACAGCTATAAGGCTAACAACATATATCTGCAATACTTTTTTACAACATCCTTGTTTTGATGCTAAAGTTTCATGATTTTCATACTTGATTTGTACTAGTATTTACTAGCTTATCTCTTGTGTCTCGGGTAGGTACAAACACTTTCCGCAGGTACTCAAAGACTTGGAACACTTGTAGTAGGATTTGTATAAATAGAGATCATTTCATTTCATTTTGTGATCATAACTCTCCCATCTTGGAGAGGATTCTTGACTGAAATGTGTGCCCTACTTAAGAAATTTTGTCTATCTCTCTTGTTAATATCTTGCTATGGTTTTATTTGGCTATTGGATGAAGAAGTAAGGCACTATCTTCTTTTTATAGGCTATTTCTTGCTTTTATGGTGGATTTTTCTTGGTTTAAAGGAGTTTATCGTTTTAATGCTTGGACTAGGTAAGGAATATTTCATGTTATTGCTTATTTTCTTGGTCACAAGGTTAATTTGCTAAGATTTTGGGGAGTATAAGGGCACACAACCCCACTAATCCCATCATAATTGTCTTGGAATAATTTGTTTCATAAAGGAATACTATGAGTAAATGGGTTTACACACTCCTAGGGTTTTCCTTAGCTAGTTTTGCTTGCCTTGGGGAGTAAAAGGGATTACGCCCCCAAGGAAAGTAGCACAAATATCTCTTTAATTTTTAAAAGACTCCATAACCCAATAGTTAAATGCACTAATCTCTTGCATTGGAGAAATAAAATCATTGCATTGGGATACGTAGAATTACAAGATACTGAAATTGTTTGAGTTGGAATCTTTTCTACATGCTAAAAGATTTTCAAGGCCATTGGGGCATTTTGTTTCTCCAAGGATTTATTGTTGTTTTAATAAATTTAAACTACATCCATTAGGGACGAAACAAATCACTTCATACTTTCTAAATTTGCTCGTGTTTTAACCGTCAAATTTTGCTAGAAAGTTGCCAAGTTAATCTACTAGTTATTGTGCTTCTTTTGGGTGGTTTACTTGCAAGTTTTGGTGGTTGGAATTTTTTGTAGTAACAATTGTTTGCTACAGTCATAAGGCTGCATAAATATCTCTTCAATACTTACATCAAACAACCTTTAAATGTTTCTAATGTCTTGTGCTATCATACTTGAGTTTCATTAGTAATTGTTAGTTAGTCTCTTGCATATTTACTAGACTTTTAGCATGTTATTTAGTAGATTTAAACTATCATTTACTTGTTGATTGTGTTGGACATATTGTCATTCATGTGTTTTCATTGATGTCAACATTCATGATAAGTTGTTATGATGGAAACATGAATCAGTCATGATCAGTTATAGAGTTGGTATTTAGTGTCAAGATGGCCAATAATGTCTTTCCATGTGTAATGAAGGTTCAATGATGGAAAGAGAATGTCAAACAATAAGTAAAGCAGCAAGGTTAATCTCAATAGGAAAAGTATACTAAATATTGAAAGAATAACATCACCTTAAGGCTAAAAGCAATTCGTGATTATTGTTGATCACAATAGGATAAACAATGTTCCTATGATCAAAGATCAGTAGAATTAGTGACTGACTATCAGTGCATAAAAGAATGCACAAACAATTATTAAAGCTCAGGAGAGTTAGAAAATGAAGAGCACATTCTATAAATGTCATCTGATTGATGGAAATATTGAGAATTCAACCAATACACAAGAAAAGGTGAGAAGCCTCAGTAGTCGTTCGATCAAGAAAAGTGATGGTATTGATCATCTCATGGAACGGACGTCGGTCATATGAGTGACTGTGGGCTTGAGGATCGTTGGAGGATCTCGGTCATATGAGTGACTGTGGGCTTGAGGATCGTTGGAGGATCGTGACCATAGAATATGCAAGCCAGATCAACGACAGGGATGAATTGTCGGGATCAGAAGGAGAATTAAACGACTCGATAGTTCCAATCTCGCAATTGGTCTAGATCATCAGATCTCACAAACTCGGATATCAACGAATGTGGTTGATCCAAAAAGCGATCAGATTAAGTCAGATTGAGTTTTGACCGTCGGATGTGAAATCGCCAGATCAATGGTAGGGATAGATTACAGAGATCGAAAGGAGAATTAAATATCATGCTAGTTCCAACCCCGCAATTATTTAGAACCATCTGATCTTATATATTTGAAGATTGATGATTATGGTTGACTCAACAACAATGCACAAATTCAAATTGTTGAGATTTGGTGACAAATTAAACCACTTGCAAGTTTTGGTTCCGAAATCCACAATGATCGTTGATGTTCACTTGACAATATATCTACGGTTGGACTCAGTGCCACTATCAACGAGCGGTTTCCATTGTGGAACCCAAAGATAGTCTTAAATGTTGGATCACTTTTGAGTGGAAGGATATGATAAGCAGAAAGATCTAAGATCTCGTTTATCTGAAATCACATTAGTCATCGAATTGACTTAAGTGGAAGGACATCATAATCAAGGGCTGATATCTGAGATCTCAATCACTCGAATATCCATCATTCGTCAGATAATTCTAGTGGAAGGACACGATAAGATAGAAGAAGAGTCCTTGGATTTAATCCAAGGCTAAGTAGTATCACAGATAGATCAAGTCGTCGATCTAAAACCTTGATCAACGAACAACATCTTTCCACCTTTAAATCCACTTATACTTGACCTATAGGGGCTTCACTTTCATCCATATTTTCTATAGAGAGAAAACCCCTCTATGGACTACACCAAGGGTCTAAAGTGTAGGTAGATAAAACCGTCTAAATTATCCTACTTTTATCACCATCCCAACATTACCCCATAATCCTA
>CBVK0102368340.1:0-10642 GCA_900067695.1 Picea abies
CAGGCCTAAGCCCCTAGGCTTAGCCCCTAGGCTCAACACTCAGCCCCTTTCCCACCTTCCAGCCCCTAGTTCCTTGACCACTCTATGGATGCTCAGTCCCTCTTCACTCATTCATCGTGGTCGGTCTGCACCTAACGGTGTTTATATTTTATTGATTATTCTTCATACATACAAGTACAACAACAGGCTCCTAGCCTTCAAACACTTAGGCTTCCTGGCCTAACAAACACATAAGCCTTCCGACTTATACAAAACTTGGCTCACTAGCCTATAGAACACATTTACAATTCATTATATATATATATCATGATCTGTAACGGGTCTCGGCCTTGGGGACACCACACCCGGCATGGCCTTTAGCTCTTTTACCATGACTTTCTAGCCAAAGGATAATCCTTTTTTCCAAAATAATTCCATAAAGCTTGGCTAAAATTGGGGTAATCATAATGGTCCTATAATTAGAGAGAATGTTTCTATCCCCGTTTTTTTAAATATGAACAATGAGGCTTTGTGTCCAGGGTTTATGGAAGCCCTGCTTGATTGATAAATTAAAGAGCTTGTGTATGTCAGCGATAAGGATTGGGCCTCTGATTTTAAAAATTTCATCTTGGTAGCCTTCAATGTCCTTAGCTTTCCCATTTTCAAGCCCCTTAACCCCGAACTCTATGTCATCTAAAGAAAAAACTTCTTCCTTTGTAGGGAAAATAGGAATGGTGTCCATGGCATTAGGGAACTCATAAATACTTTTAAGTTAGGAATTACAATCCCTTAAGGGAATCCTATTATTTTCTTTAGTATTGCATTTTAGAATTTGGCTCCAAAACTTCTTAGGATCCAACTTATATAGTTGTGAAAGTTGTTCTTTCCTTTTATGATATAATGTCTTTTTTTCATTTTAATTAGGGATTTGTACATATTGATCTTATCGAGTTTTAAGGACTCATTAGAAGCATCCCTAATGGATTTCTTATATATTTTACATTCTTTATCATACCAAGGGTTAGTCGTTCTATTATTCTTTTTATAAGACACCTCAAAAGAGAAATTGTTAATAGAAGTGGAAAGGGTAGTTGTAAAATTATGATAGAGTTCTTAAATGTTGTCGTTATAAGTTAGGGGATTTAATTTACTATTTAAATCCTTTAAGAACATGTCAACTTTACTTTTGTCAAAGAGAAAATTCCTTTGATTATGAGAATTCTCTTCAATGATGCTCCTACGCATGGAAAAGTTTAGAGTTAGGGTTAAAGGTTTATGATCAAATTTAGGCTCATGGTCATTTGAAAGGTCAAAAGTTGTTATTTGGTTGAAAACAGGAGTATCAGATATCACATAATCTACAACACTACTACCTAGCCCATGAATACAAGTCATCTGGTTGGAGTTTGGCCACTTCATTACTCTATTACAAATTATCAGGTCTTGAGAGCTGCAGATCTTGACCAACTCAGTACCAAACAATTTCTCAATTAGGCCTTCAGAGATTCTTTTGTAGCTATCAGATAAAACAAGGCCTGCATCTAGCCATAAAGGATTATTGTTGGACTCATTACTTAAAAGAGTAGCGTGTTTAGTTGCAATCCTAGCATTAAATTATCCTAGCAGGAGGATATTACCTTCATTTTTCCAACTATAAATATCTTGTTCTAAATTATTATAGGGAGAATTGTTATCTACATTGTTTTTCTTATAAAAAGTAGAATTAATAGGTGCAAAATAGAAAATTGCTATATACGTCTTCTTGGCATTGGTGTCTAAAATTTCTATCCAAATGTAGTGATTAAGAAGGTCAATCTTATGAAGTTGAATGTGATGAGAAATGATCTTTCTAATATAACAAGCTATGTCTCCTATCCCTCTATGGTAGGTTTTTTTGTTCCATGCCGACCACAAGACAAATCCTTCCATGTTAGGGACCTTAGACTCCTCATGCTCCCAAGTTTCAACTAAACAGATAATATCAATAACACTCGGGATCCAGCTTATCATAGGACCTTTGCATCATAAAAAGCCACGACAATTCAAAAAAATGATCTCGAGTGTCTCAAATTCCTATATAAAATATAATAAAATATTGAAAAAACTAACGTGTATTTTAATATACCTTACTAAATATTTGAAGATTTAGCTTAGAAACTCTACCAAAGTATGGACTAGTTTTTCTCATTTAGTATTACTTAGATAAAATACATTTAAGCTTCCTATATGAAAATCATTAATTAATCAATTCAAATTAATTTTCAGAAAAAACAATTAAATATTTACTTTATATAAATAAAATATTTTTAAATTTTGTTAATATTTATAAATAAACATAAAAATTAATTGAAAATATTTTGTGGGTGTTATTTTATATAAATAAAGTATTTTAAAATTTTGTTAATATTTATAAATAACATAAAAATTAATTAAATTTAGAAATAGATATATTTTTTTAGAAAATAAAAATTTATAGAATAAAAAAATAAATTAAAATTAATTTTCATTAATTGATAAATTTAAATTTTAACAATTACTTAATAAATTAATCAAACTATTAAAAATTTATTATAATTTTAATATGAATAAAATTTTATTATAATCTCAATATGTTGTTGAGAATGAACACCAATTTCTTTTAACATGTACTTTCATCCTACACAACAAAGTTTCATAATTTAGTTTCACCAATCAATTATTTTATACACAACAAAGTTTCATATTTAGTTTCTCCAATCAAATAGATACTTTTGCTATTTTATACACAACAAAGTTTCATAATTTAGTTTCTCCAATCAAATAGATACTTTTGGTTAAAAAACATTTTAGTTAACTATTTTTAATAAAATATTAATGTAATTATTTTTATTTATATGATTTAATTATTATAAAATTATATATATTATATTTAAAAGATTAAAAAAAAATAATAAAGTTATAAATAATAATATATAACTTTATAAATAATAATATATAAATGAAATCCCTTCTTTTATTTCTTTATATATAAACAACTTCACCTAATTATCTAATTTTTAAATATATTAAAATGTAAATATAAAATATTGATTTTTGAAAACATTCATCTACTTCATTTATTTATGAAATAGACTTTGGTAAACTACAAAGAAAACAACTCAATGTAAACAATTAGAAATAATAGTATTTTCAATAATAGTTATTACAAGTGCATAATCACCTTTGGGAAATAAGGTCATCTTTGATGTTCAATTGTAACGTTCCTCCTCGTGACAACAACAAACTCTAATAACAGGTGCAAAAGATTTATTATTTTTTTTTTAGGGTGTGTGCGTGCGTGTACAAAGGAAACAACAACACATTCGACTCTGCGTCGCCACCCGATGACGAATAGGACACCACCATGATGAACACAACAAGATGACAAGGACGCATGACAAGTAATTGCATGCATAAACGACAATCACACAACAATAAGTAAATTGACTACCCGCCCGTCCTACCCTACAATGGTTAGGACCTCCAAGACACATAAGCAATGGTCAAGCCCAGGTTCCCATCGATTTTAACCATTTAAGGTCTCAGGGATGGCGACTGTTCTAAGGAACATGGAGGTGTCTACATCCCACCCGACACAAGCAGACCAAGCAATAAAATGATTACAACCACGTACAACCATAATTAATAAGTAACCATGACCACTACAAAAAACACAACCCGAACGGACTCCGACAAAAAGCAACTATCATTAGGACAAGGCATTATCCATGACTCAATTAGCATCAATTACCGATCCATTACTCCCTGTAATTTTCATTAGTTCACGAGTCGTCGAATCTATCCCTAAAGATAATGTAAACTCAATTAATTGCAATTCCCTATTACCAAAGGACTGATTGTACTTAGTATAAAGACATTGCATTTTTATATGATAACAATTTGACAACAGTCAACCACATTTCCATAAAATGATATCAACAATATCCCTTTTTACTAACCTAGCAAATAAATAATAATCACATTACCTCTTGGGTGTTATTAATGCAATAAAATTACACTATCCTTACCATAATACCTTAACAACATCATATTTTATATTAAAATGACTTGCAATAAAATAATAACCACTGTACTTCTGTATGTTACCAATGCATTACTTTAAAAAAAACTTCCCATAAGACCAATCGACATTTTAATTTCTACTATAACGACCTTGCAATAAAAATCAATAAAATTCCAATCATGTGGTCTAACACTAAGGCTATAATTTATTTTAAGTTGCAAATAACCATTCCCTTATATTTCAACCTAAATTTTACAGTAGCAATATCGTTACACATTATACCCTTTTATAATATTTATTACAATAAAATTACAGCAACAATACAAGGAAACCCTAGCATTACCTGTCTTTTGCAAAACTATGCAATTGATTGAATATAAAATTGATTTGTTATGTTTTAACCACCATTACTGGATCTTAGTTGATAATGCAATAATCATTACTATAATATCAACTGACAGTCACTAGTCGTTACATGCATGATACAGTAGTGATTTTAATGCCGTAGTTATATAATCATGCTACTATTCCCGTTCTGTATCAAGCGAAACTAGCAGCCCAACCAACTCTACCAAGACAAGGATACTATCGGCAACAGGCAGCAAGAAACTCGTGGTTGGTGTGTATGTCAAAAGAAAAAGGGAAACTAAGGGCACATGCCGGAAACCACGATATCAACGACAGCAGTCAAAAATTGCAAATTGTCTTGGCAGTGTCATAAGTAATTTTGACAATAAGGCGGATCAGACATCAGGTTGTCTGCAGTCAACGCTGGCACTCATCCCAAAAATGCTACTACCAGGTACCCAAAATCACAGAGGGTTTAATTAAAAACGCAGTGTTCAGGCTGTAAAATTCACGTGAGTTTCCTTGCTCACGATCGTCATGAAATATACTCAAAACGTGGAGGATTATATCACAAAAACAAAATGTAGAGTTCAGAGTGTAAGGTGCAGGGGTTCTGATGGTAAAAACCCAGGCTCAGGAAGGAAACGCAGAGCTCCAGGTTGTAATCAATCATCCAACTCAGTTTGAAATTGATGAACGGTCATGGAGGGAGTATTTAGTGAGCCAAATTTGCCCTGAAGGTTAAATAAAAGAGAAGATATAAACACCGTCCAGAAAGACAAGGCAGACAAAGATCTTAGACAAGCAAGGCAATTGTGGGCCATGAAAAATCATAGTACTGGCAGGGATGGCAAACGTTGTTTGTTTTTCTCATTTTTTTTTCTCCAGCACCCAAACGGAATTGCCAGAAGGGAGTTTCTTCAGTAATAGACTTACTAGGCAGTATGCTAGAACGAAATTTTACAATGGAACTACCAATGATGAAAGGGAACAAGACAAATGCGCCATTAACCCATCAAAGAATGAAATCAATTTTTCTTTATCTGTTTGAAAACAGAGGTAAATAACTTCAATTTCAGATGTAAGTGACAGCAGAAAAAAAATTATTATCTCACAAAAAATGGAGGCAAGTAACTTAATTAACATAGGCATTATGGCCAGTACTGATTATAAACTATAATAAGCAAATTTTAGAGCATAAAAATTTCAATTCGTAAGGTTCATTACCAATTTCTAAATGAAACTTCATTACCTACATTTCATGGCACCCACTTTGAACTTAAGTGCACAACAATCGAATAATACCCTAAAGGCGTTGCATACATGTAGACTCAATCAATTTCGGTATAGAATCTTCAGGAATTGGAACAGACATGCGCATTTAGTTTGTTATTTTTTTTTTGTTTTATTTCCAGCATTCAAATGGTAGGGGGAGCCATACATCCGGACTATTCGGGGTAAGTGAATACTACTATGGTGTTCGCTCAACCCATTGATTCAAATATATATTAATTTAGACCAAATAATTTAAACATAAATGTCTAGAAATCGATTCCGACTTACAAGTTTCAGTCCCAAAATTCAAATCTATAATTTCCGCTGTAAGAATTTTCAGACACACATTTTTCAAGAGATTGTTCAGACATAAAGAATTAGCCGAATTGAGCAGGTTAGAGGGACGGGTTTCCGGCACAATAAAACCAACTACAACCACAATAATACACATACAGGTCTAAATAATACATCCTACACAATCTATCATTCAACCGAAAGGGCGTACCTTTGCCTGTTGGCCTGCTCCGAGAGTCATCTGCGCGCTCCATGCCTCTCCCGCTCGCCGACCGTCGAGACCACATCGGTACCTCCCAGGAAATGCTAGGGGTACCCTGCTTCCCACTTAGCCCCCCGAGACACAAAGGGGCCACACACTATCCAGATGGTATGTCTAGCTTCCCAGCTCGCCTCGCAAGGCCGAGCTACCACTCCTATCTGAGCTAAGAAAATCCCAACTCCTCACAAGTAATCAGTCAAGTCGCAAATCCGACAGCGTAACGTTACACTAACAACCAATCCCCTTTCTTCCTCATCTTCCCTTTCTTTTATAGAGTTTTAGAACCTCCAACTTTCCCTAAGTCACATTTAAATTTAGTTCTAATAAAAATATTCCAAATATTCTCCTTCGTACAAGTGTCATCCATCCCCCTCTTTCCTCCAATAATTATTTTCTTTAAATTTATTAATTGTCTCATTTCCCTCACCCACCTAGAGTTGCTCCTAAATTTACTCCTAGGGGTTCCTAGATTCCCTTACGGGTTTAAATAATTTCCCTAAAATGAAGTTGCTAATTTAGTTCATTTTAGAAGGTTCTTAATTGCAAATTCCTTACTATGTTGACCTCACTTTTTACCATAAGTTCGCATCTTTCCTTTATTATGTTTACTCCATTTCCTTAGTTTCCTAACTTTTATTATTCCCTTATTTCCCTTTTTATTAGAGCCAAGAAGGTAGTTGCTCTATTTACTCTTTCCCTTTTATTATTAATTTGAAATCCTTTTACTCTTTCACAAGTTAAATAAATTATTTCTTCTTTACAATTTAAAACCACAGATTTTAATTAAATTATTACTCTCTTCATTTACCCCAAGAATTTTATGAAGACTAAACTATTACTTAAGTGGGTTTTAGTTTAAGTTTTTATTTTTATTTTTATGGGGTCTTTTCTTAAGGTTAGACAAAATTTTACCCTAGAGAAGTTTTAGACTTAGATTTAGATTATGAACGGGGTGACAATTATTTAGGGAAGTTGTTTAAGAATTTCTTAATGTGTTAAAAGTATTAGAGCCATCTAGGTTTGTTCCTTCATAAAAATCAATGCGACATGCCCTTCAGGACGCACTACGTGCTCCAAGGGTGCCACTCGCCCCTAGTGTTTCCTTTGCACGAAATGCCCTTCAGGATGCACCATGTGCTCCAAGGGTGCCACTCGCTTCTTGTGCTTCTTTTGCGCGACTTTCCCTTGAGGATGCACCATGTGCTCCAAGGGTGCCACTCGCCAACTTGACTACTTGGTAGAAATCAATAACCCCTGGAGTCAACACTCCACCAGGTGAACTTGTGGGAGACTAGGGGCTTCTAAGGAATAAGCCCCCCGCCTTATTGCATGCCCCTTAGAGTCATCGTGAGCAACTGTCGCAATATTCCCTCATGGCATCGTGGATCCTCTCGAACTAGGTAATCGTTAATCTACAGTTTGATCCAGGGCAGGAGTGCTAGTAGATTGTGGCAGGGCTGCTGTCCACGCCTCTCCCTCAACCCCTTTGGAAATCCTGTGTGGCCCCTTTACTCCATATGTGAGTCTGGTTGGCAAGCTATCATTATCCTGCATCATCAACAATCATGTCAGAACATGTCCACATCATATCATCAAATCAATGAAATATCACAGTAAATAAATCAACCCAAATAGCACACTCCCAAATCAATGAAATATCACAGTAAATAAATCAACCCAAATAGCACACTCCCTTACTCAATCCAGAGTCCAAGGGGTTCCATCGATGCCTCTGCATCCTCAAGATCCAAAACCCTGCACACTCAATAAAACTGAGTCAATAGCACCTGTCTATGTCAAGGTAGTAAAACAACATGCCATCAATCATAACGCATCATAATCAAGGAGAAGAGTTTTAATATCATAATATTCCAGATCACTTGTGAGCAAGTGTCCTCAAAGAATAAGTTTTCTCAGTGCGCCAGAGCAGGATGTTACATACACCCCCTCTTGGTCTAAACTTCATCCCGAAGTTTCATAGTATAAATGCCAAAAGAAATGTATCACAGTATCATAAGTCTATCTATCAAACAAAAATGGAAACTGCTAGCGCATATCATATGCATCCTCCCAGGTCACCGAGTGTGGACTATAACTGTCCCACTGGACATTGACCTGATCTACCATTCGACGTCGTAACTATCGAACACAATGATCTAAGTTGCGGACCTTCTCAGCTATAAGCGCTCCCTCATATGATACCTGTCAGGAACTCATGTCAATCACATGTGTAGGATCACTAATATAATGTCTCAAAACCGATACATAAAAAACATCGTGCATACGCCTCAAAGAATTGGGCAAGGCTAGTCGATAGGCCACGGGCCCCTTTCTCTCCATAATATTGAAAGGTGCCACGAACCTAGGAGAGATTTTATCTCCCTTTCCAAACTTGATTGAACTCTTAAGTGGTTTAACCTGCAAGAAGACTCGATCGACGACCTCGTAGCTACGGTCGACTCGGTGTGCATCGACAAAACTCTTCTATTGATCCTGCACTTCTTTAATCCTTTGTCTTATGGTTTGCATTTGGTCTTCCATTTCCTGGATCACTTCTAGTCCCACCAAGACCCTATCCTCAAGTCGATCCCAACTTAGGGGTGTCCTACATGGTCGCCCATAAAGAAACTCGAAAGGTGCCATTTTAATGGTGCTCTGGTAATTGTTGTTGTAAGCGAACTCTAATAGAGGCAATAATTCCTCGCAACGCTTTTGTTGGTCCATCACGTACATGCGCAAAATGCCTTCCAAGGTTTGGTTCATTCGTTTGGTCTGTCCGTCAGTCTCTAGGTGATACATGGTACTAAAGTTAAGTTGGGTTCCCAAGGCGTCTTGGAAACTCATCCAAAATCTTCCAGTAAACACCGATCCTCGATCGGATATAATCTTCTTAGGCATGCCATGCAACCTCACAATCTCACTAATGAAAACTCTAGCTATGTTAGGTGCCTGATACATCGTACGCACAGGAATAAAGTGAGCACTCTTTGTCAGAGTGTCTACAACTACGAAAATCGAGTCATGTCTCCTTGCTGTCAGTGGCAATCCAACAATAAAATCCATTGAAATGACCTCCCATTTCGATTCCAGAATGGCATGTGGTTGAAGTAATCTTGTCGAGTGTCTGTGTTTAGCCTTTACCTACTGACACTCTAGACATCTGGCAACATAGTTGACTATGTCGGCCTTCATTCCCTTCCAGAAGAATAAGGGTTTAAGATACTCCCTCATCTTTATGACTTCCGAGTGAGCTATTTAAACTACTCTATGAGCCTCGCTCAGGATCAACATCCTCAACTCGTCATTTGGCGGTATGTAAATCCAACCTCTAAACCTCAATAACCCATCGCCATCAAATGAAAATCCCTCGTATCATGGTATCATCATAGTGTTTTGTCTAATAAAACCCTCGACCTCCTTGTACTAGCCATCATCGTGCTGTAAAGTGAGAATCTTCTCACGTAGATTCATCTGAAGAGGCAACATCGAAAAGATGCATGGCCTCCGACTCAAAGCATCCACCACTTGGTTCACCATTCCCTTTATGTAAGTAATCTCAAAGTCGTACTCGCTAAGCAATTCTGACTAACGTCGTTGTCACGTGTTCAGGTCGCTTTGCATAAAAATGCGTTGTAGTCCACAATGATCAGTTTTTAATTCAAATTTTCATATAACAAGGTAGTGTCTCCAAACCTTCAAGGCATATATGATGGCTAATAACTCCAAATCATGCATCACGTAGTTCTCCTCATGCCTTCTCAATTTCCTCAAAATGTATGCAATCACTCGTCTGTCTTGCATCAAGACTCCGCCTAAACCTTCCTTGGATGTGTCAGTGCATACCAAGAAGTCGGCGTCCATGTCAGGGACTTTGAGTATCGACGCTGTTGTCAACAACTCTTTAAGCCTCTGAAATGATTCTGCGCATTTCTCGGTCCAAACAAACTTCTTGTTTTTCTTCTGTAATTCTGTGATCGGATTTGCTATCTTCAAAAATCCCTCGAAAAATCGTCAATAGTATCCTGCTAAACCAATAAAGCTACACACTTCTATGACATTCATCAGTGCAGGCCATTCCATAATAGCCTCAACCTTGGTTGGATCCATGGCGATGCCTTCACCAGAAATGACATGCCCTAAGTAGTGAATCTTTAATTGATAGAAAGAGCATTTGGACAGCTTCCCATGTAGTTTGTGCTCTCGCAGACACTATAGTACTAGTCACAAATGTTCATCATGCTCCTCTGTCGTATGAGAGTAAATCAAAATATCATTAATGAATACTTGGATGAACTTTTCCTAATATTCTCAGAACACCCCATTCATCAAACTCATAAATACCCCTAGGGCGTTTGTCAGTCCAAATGGTAAAAAAATAAACTCATAATGTCCAAATATCATCTTAAAGGCGGTCTTAGGGATGTCATCCTCCTTGATCCGCA
>CBVK0102368381.1:0-12809 GCA_900067695.1 Picea abies
ATAGAAGTAGAGGGTATGAGAAATCTTGTCTTGGATATTATTGTAATAGAATTCTTCTCTACTGGAGGTCGTCCCCTCGAAGAGGAGAGTGAACATTTCTATCAGTAATCAAAGTGCTCTTTCTGGTGTTATTCTGGTATTATTATGGTATTGCTTTGATTATATCGTTGCTTCTCTTCCATTTCTATCTAAAATATTTATGTTCTGCATACTATTTTATATCTGGAATACTACAATCAGATCATCAAAATGTTGTTGAAGCACAGTGATAATTGGCTCGACAAGAAAAAGTGGAGCTTCAAAAGTTAGATGATTATGTGGAAGTAAAAGAAGAAATACATGATGAAAATGAATTTCATTTCAGTAGTCATTAGTAATATTCCATATACTCCTTCTTTTTGTTTTTTGAAACTATGAAATCAAATCATACTTTGAACATATAAATTGTAAACTTTAGTTTTCAAATACTGTTATTATATTTTGACGGTCTTATTTTTTGAAATTTTCAGCTATTTTTGTTAGAAGAAGTATTTTTTTATTCAGTATTGAATGAATTTTATTTGGCAAAATGAAAGGTAATTTATCTTCTGTAGAAAATTTATATATATATATATATTGTTTTTCTTAAAATAAAGTTGAAAACATTATTTTCTTGTGAATATTTACACAAATTAATCATTGAAAAAACTCAAATAATTATATAAAAAAAGAAATGAAAAATAAAAATGTTGCCAATGTCAATCCAATCCAATCTGGCATATACAATGGAAACTAAAAAGTAAACTATTGGAACACATATAATTCTGAACTTTTGAGCTTTACATTCTCCACTTCATGAAAATATAATCTCTCCCAAAATGGTAACTTAGAAAATAACTTTCAAATTTTAAATCAAATTCATTTATGGTTAAATATTAACAAGGCACACATAGTATCCATCGTTGATGAAATTTTTTGGTTTGATCAAACGATCCTTATTTCACCGGATTTTTGGAGCCACCTACGTTTTTAAGAAGAAAACTACTAAAGGTTGCTTCAGAGATTTGTACTTTGGTTGTTTCGGTAAGTCTTCAGGATAAAAGCCCCGAAACCCGAAAGTGTCCTTTATCCCTTTTCCTAAACCTTTAAATGACACAAGTCGTTGTACGCGTGTATTTTTTAGTCTTCCCTGAGTTGATACATGGCACCCATTTATGATGTTTTCTTTTGAGGATTCATATGATTATAAGTAACACGTGGAACCTCCCTTTTCTCGACATGTCATCTAGAATGACATCGTCCATGACACGACACTACGGGAGACAACCCTTCGGAAATATAACAAAGAACTAATTTGCAAATCAACGAAGCACTAAAATGCCAAAGTACTAAACTTTAATTAATTAAGTTAATCATGGTCAAGAGATAATTAATGACTCCGCACTTTGGGGTTCAGACGTTTTCCCTTCATCGTATCCTAATGTCTCCGAAGTCCAAACCTATGAAGCCCTTAAAGTTAAGTTTGATTAATTAAAGCTTAAAACCGATTATCGAATAACTAATCACTTCGCATTTTTGGGTTACGGGGATTTCCCCTCAAGATACATTTGAAGTTCCCAAAGTCTGAACCACCAAGACACTCGAAATTAACACACTTGTTAAACATGATTAATTAAATTTTTAAAAATGATTATCCAGGGATTAACCTTCGCATATTCAGCGTTTGGATAATTCTCACTCTATTTCATTTAAATTTCTCAATCACAAACCGCTGAATATTAATGGAATTTATGACTAATTAACGGTAGTAATTAAAACATGGATCATGGATCACCAGGTAATATTTTCCAATAAATACTGAAAAGTTGTCCATAAGTAAAGATATGCTAGAATCAAGGCATCTTATGTGAATAAAAACACTTAGATTTTGAATTCATGTTTACGTTTCGCAAAGTAGCAAGTTTTATCATATTGAGAATCTCACTCAATTCCTTTGTAATAGGTAGCCTCATTCTGTTCTCTCGATATCATGAAACCAAGAAAAATGATGAAGAAGCCTGATGCAGTTGGAGAAGGTTCAAATCCAAACGCAGATGTTATTTCAGATACTACACCGCGAACCATAGACACTGTGAAATCTTGGACACAGGTGTTCAAGGTTCTGGAGCATGAGATTATAAACTGCCCAGAATATTTTGGTGAGGAAGTAGATGACACTCATGAAGCTAATCTCATATATATATCCCAGTCAGAGCTACATAAGATAGTTGCGCAGCTGAGACTCATAACGTACAAAGACATGATAAGTTGGGCCTTGGAGAACATTGACGACCAAACCATGAGCATCACCAATCACCGGAAAGTTGTTGTTGGTTCGTTCCGACTGGAACACCTATAATTAATGTATAAGCTATCTCCTGAACCTAAATATACTTACAGTACCGCATTTATGTTAGAGTTCGAGCAACAGGAATGCATACAATATGATCAAAGTTATCCCGATATAATCAAGTCCTGGTGGGGGAACCCATAAAAGTTTAGGGCCGATGCTCACGGCATGTATGCCATGGCATTGTTGGACACTCACATGATTTACGTAGCTATGATTATCTGTAGAATGTCCGGGAATAAAATTCCTACTCATTTCTCGTTGGAGTGGGTATCGATTATGCATGAGGTGACTGAGGGATACACATTTAATTGGGCCAAAATTTTATCAGACAACTTGGCCAAGGATATTACTGAATACAAAATGGTGAAATAAAAGGGGTAGCCCACCCCTTTCTATATGTCTGCATATGTCATGAATGCCATTTTTCCCTGACTCCTTTCCCATTGATGAATTGGAGTTGGACCCCGACCAATGCAGAGTCGATTCACTTCTATCATTCCAAGTTGTGGGAGGAAAAAGAAAAATATTTATTTTATGAAATATGTCACAATGTAGTGGTCCCTATCCATGTAGCCTTATATGGTCATCCACCCCCTCGCATTTTAGACATAATTATGGGGAATCTCGAAAAACTAGCATATTGGTTCGTTGAAGAAACTTTTTCTTATATCAGGGTGCTCGAATGCTTAGTCCCTCTCCATTCTCTCTCGATATTTTTACCAGACTGACTGGTATGCCGAGAAGTAGCTTACCAGATAGTAATGGGGGGCATCGGCAAGGAGATGAAGGCATCTCAGAAAAAGGTATGGCCTACCTTCCCTCTCCAGGTCGGTATGTTTTTGCTATTGGATTTCAGTCACTCAAGAGTGGGGGCTGCAACTTTGGAAGATGTCAAATTGGTTGACATCAAATTCAAAAGGTATGACCCACACAAAATCATGGAGAACCACTTGGCTCAATACAAATTGAAAAGTCATGTGCATGAAAACTCCCCACATGATGAAATCTTCAGGGCAGTAAGGTATTACGAGGAGGTGTTGAATAGATTCCAAACCTTATCCCCAGATCAACAGGTCAGCTTCCTAAGTTTCCAAAGACACGGGAGAAACAGTTTTCCGAAGATACTACAAGGAGAATTGATCATCGCTCCTTCTGCACAGAAATCTATACCTCTAGGTTTTGAAATAGGGAACTTAGGTAAACAGGATATTGAGGAAACCACAAAGAGATCTAAGGGTTTGAATAAGAAATTAGAAGCTTCTTTATCAAGTCTAGTAGGCCCTCAAGCAATGACTCAGCTCGAGGCCTTATTAAAGAAAGGGAAAGATGCATCTCTTTTGACACCATCTACACCCACTGCTAACATAGGATAACAACAACCATATATAGATATCGATACTCCTATTACTTCGTTAACACCACTGCAGTATAGTTTCAAGAATCCTAGTTCCAAAGTCATTTATGTGTGTGATATTACCCCAATATTTCTCAAAGAGATTCCTTCTGCGGACTTCTTCTTCAGCAAGAAATGGAGGGCCATCATCAAACGATAAACCCAGCAGAAGGATGGGGTAATAACCAAAATGAAGAGGATGTTATATGAAGGTAACAATCATGACGATTTGGAATTCATGAAGGAAGTTGCAGGTTCATTGGGTCCCTTTTCCACAACAAATCAATGGTCAATGGAGAATTTGGCAGAGCATCTAAGACATACATGATTATTGGTGGGGAAGTTGCAAGATCAAATAATGACCATGGAGAAGACTGTAAAGAATAAGATGAGACAAGACTTTGAAAAAATCAAATCTTATGACGAGCATCAGATCCAATAGTTGAGGGCTAACCTCTATGAACTCCATCGAAATTCACATACCAACAAAGGATTGGTCACTCAACGAGATGAGTTAATAAAGAAATTGCAAGCCAAGTTAGACTTGACTAAAGGTACGTCAGTAGAGATATCAATTTTTTAGACTCAAGCATTGGAGGTAAACGAAAAACTGGAAATGGTCCAGCAAAATATTTTCATGAAGGTTGATGCCATCCAAAAATGCTACCAAGCGGTATACCTTTCTCTAAAGGATATCTTTGTTAAAGAAGGAGAAGCTCACTCAACCCGAGATAAGTTTCAAGAGGCCATCATATTGGCATAGAAGGATAATGTCCATGATTTTCCTCGGCTTTCCCCTTCCGAACAAATAAGAAGATATATGGCCCTGAAAGTGTGGGAAATGAATTTAAAAGAGAGAAATAGATTAGCTCAAGAAGTGGAAGACGCTTGTCAAGAAGATTTATCATCCCTAGACAAAAAACTAATTGATTTTGAGGGAAGCAGTATCGCAGAGGCTCTGGGGAAAATCGATATTGCAATGAACCAACATAATTAAAGAAAGAACAAAGAGGAATATCTGGCATCCATTTGGGAAATGAGCTAGATTTACCTCCTTAAGATTAATAAGTGGCTGGTGAACCCATGTTCACAGTCCCAGGCCATAACTCAGGAGGTAAAAAGGATACAAGTGAAGCTACCTCAAGTAGAAAGGAAATTTTACACCTTTTAGGTACATGAAACTATTGAGCCATCTAGGTTGGTGGTAGAATTTTTAAATAGATGCAACCAATGCATAAAACATGGAAAAACAAGCACAGTTGTGAGTGGGTAAGAAAATGTCATTGCATAACTGAACGTGGATGGAGAGACAGATGGAAACAGGACTACAACGACTAAGATACTATGTCGAATCATTAGGAAGACTAGAAGACATATGTGTCTAGACTAAACGAATGAGGAAAGGAAGTGTTTCTACCAATAGATTAAGAGATAGAAGAGATTTCCAACAAATCTCATAATTTTCTATGCATTGTTTTCTTATTTCAAATATTTGCTATTTTTAATTATAAGAATTCCAACCGTTTTGAGTTGTGACAGTTTGTATAAATACATAGATTCAAGATCTATCAAAGGTTGGTTCTTGTTTAATGTAATAGAGAAAAATCTCTTTTTTGAGTATTAATACAAGTGCAGATAGAGATTCCAAATTTTGTTCAGTTTAGGTTGTGTGTTTCTTCTATTTTTCCATATCTCAACATTTCCTTATGCAATTCCTTGAAATATGTTTTATTGCAATTTAGTATCACAACTACTGTAATCATATTAACTCATTAATTCGTTAAGTGAGAAGTTTTTCCTCTGTATTTAATGTGAGTAAAACAATACATGCAAGCTATGTGAATTATGATATTTTATATTATGTTCAAGGGTGAACTATTTTTTTTTCTTCTACTGCAATGAGGTGAGACTCTTCAGTAATTGATGCCTTTCTTCATTTAATAGTTTTGTATTTTTCTCTTTCACCATTCGATATTTAAATTGTGACTCAAACACGAAATACGTCCTCTGTACTTCCATACTGTTAATTTCATTTAAGGAATTTTTCTCATATAACTAAGGTAGAAAAAACATTCTTTAAAAACACTCTCTTTAAAATTTCCTGATGCCTAACATTACTCTTTGAGCCTTAATTTTAACCTCAGGAACAACATCTTTTTGGCGTTGTTGTCGGGGACAGAGAAAAGAATTTATTTTTCCCTGGGAAAACAACAAGGTAAATTTGTGTCTTTGATAGTGAACGAAGATTGAATACACAAGTATTATTTTTATCTTTCACTTGGTGACTCCACCATATATAAAACTAGCATTTTTTTGAAAGAATAGCAGAAAGAATCCAGATGATAAGCACACCACACTAGTATCAGATCTCGAAAGGTTGTTGAAACAAAAGGGATACCTCAAATCAACTACTTCATCAGCAGGTAAAGTATACCAACCCAAAGTTACACAGGTAAATGTTATGGTTCCAATTGAAGAGCTAACCCCTGAAGTGAGTTTTAAACAAGTACCCTCTGCGAAGGCACCAACTAGTAAACCTGAGGCTAAGCTTGAAAATACGGAGGTAATTGTATCCAAGATAAAGGTTTAGGTTGACTCGACTAATAATCCTACCGATCTGAACAAAATATCCCAATCTATACCCGTTATCGTCAACATTTTACCGATTCCATCCTTGTCCGAAGTAAAGATTTCAGTTTCCCGAAACTATGAAGAATATATCTCGTACCATGATTCACTCCCTATTGGTTCTCCTATATATACATCATGTAAATCTGAGGAAACCAGTCCACATTTCCCTTTTCCTCCTCTTCTATATTTTTTTTTGCCTAATGACCTTTTTTTGGAATTTCCTTCACCATTTCCTGAAGTAGTCGAAAGGTCACCACTTCAGTCCCTCAAGTTTTTTGAAAATCCCCTCTTTAGCTCCTGAAGTTTGTCTCCTAGACTTCCAATGGTTGTTGTTGGAGGAGGTGGTGCCAGAGGTGGTGCATCATGTGGAAAAGGTCAATGGAAACCAAGAATATTTTCCAAGTTAGCTACTAGATACTCTCCCTGGGTCCTCCATGCACCCCGTCATTATTTACCCAAAAATTATATGAAAAACCTACCGAAATTTATGGGGGAAGGAGATTTAACCACAACTAAACACATAGCCTTCTTTGATTAGTTTGTTGATATTCTCGACATTGAACACAAAGATGTTTACTCAAGGTTGTTAGTTCAAACCTTTGAAGTAGAAGTGAGAACCTGATTCTGAGGACTCCCGGTAGGTTCAATACAGTCATATGATGAGATAGAAAATTCTTTCCTAAGGTAGTGGGGAGAGAAGAAGGACCATCTCTATTATTTGACTGAATTCAGGGCTTTAAGGAAAAAGAATTTTGAATCAGTTCTTGAATTTACACGTAGGTTCAACAAATTATATAACAAAATCCCAACTGAAGTCAAACCCTCTCAACCTACTGCAAAGGTAACTTTTGCAGGGGCCTTTGAACCTGACTTTTCTCTCCTCTTAAGATAAAGGAAATCTATCACTCTAGCAGGGATGCAAGACGATTCCATATAAATTGAATCTAATATGATGGCATCTGGGAAATTAAAAGCTAAGGTTGAGACAGGAACCAAAGAACCTAAACGTTTCAAAGAACAAGAAAGACCCTCCAGATTTGGGAAGTCTGTAGAAGAGAAAATGGATGAGATGGCTAAGATAATTAAAGATTTATCAAACAAAATATCTAGAATGGAATTATATCAAGCCAAACCTGATCCATTCGCTAGAAATTAGTTCAAGAGAAACCCTAATCCCCAGACACAATAGAGACAAGTAAAAAACGAAGATCAAAAAATTCAAGCTCCATTTAAAAATGAAAATTTTATGCAAAGGGATGATATGAAAAATTATGAGGGGTTAGAAGAAGATATAAACAATCTTAGTGATGACGATCCAGAGCCTCATTTAACTAGGCAAGATTATGAAAAGTATTTAGATATACAATCCTTGTTTAATAATGAGGAAAGCATCAATAATCTAGGTGAATCTGCCTATCAAGGATTCGCCGACTCAATAATGGTCGAACTCCAACAGAAGTATGATTTAAGGCCCAGAGATAAAAATTCTGCGAATGTTCCACCAAAAAATATTTTATCAAGAAATAAAACGAATGAGGCAACTGCTACTAAACTATCAACTAACACACAAGATTCCCAGACAAGACAGTTGAAACAAGAGAAACGCAAACTAAGAGACCGTAAAATACATAAGTTCCAACCAGAGAAACTTAAAAAATAATTGGAGGTTTCAGTTTAGAAAACGAACTTAATAAAATTAAAATCCCCATGCCTCTGGTTGAGCTTGCCAAAAATCTAATTTATAAAAAGCAAAATAATAAAATGATAAATTTTTCTAATGTTGAATGTCAAGCAGATGTTATTAATCTGCAGGATGAAATACCTATGATCATGTTCAGTCCACATATCGAAAACACTAAGGAATTTGTTGCTCCATTTTATATTACACTAAATGTGAATGACCATTTAATACACAATTGTATGTTAGATTCTAGGGCCTCTCTTAATTTAATGCCTAAAATTATCATGGAGAAATTGGGCCTCGATTACTAGAACTTATCAAGACCTGTACTCATTTGATTCCAGGAAAGTTAAGTGTCTTGGCATGATTAAAGACTTGGTAGTAAATCTTGCATAGATCCCTGTAAAAAGTATCCTATTGGATGTAGTCATTGCAGACGTCCCTGCCAAGTACAACATAGAGACTAGGATGGAATATACTGTAAGTGACCCACAAAACCCCAACAATTACCCATTCTATGTTGCCGATCAAGATTTAGGAAATTGTATTTTATCTATAGATGATGAGTTCAAAGAATGTACAGAAGAAGAAAATAAAAAAGTAGAAAAAACAAATAAAAGTGTAAATAGTAGAGGAGTATGGAAAATGTTTTTTGATGGTGCTCCATCCTGTGAAGGAGCAGGTGCTAGAGTGTTATTTGTAGCACCAGGATATGAGTACATTATCCCATTTTCATATAGATTACGGTGGGAAATTGATTATACGAATAATGTCTGTGAGTATGAAGCTCTAGTCTTAGGATTAGAGGCAACTAGAAAGTCAAAAATTGAACATCTAATAGTTTATGGTGATGCAAAGATTATTGTGAAACAAATAAAGAAGCAATATCAAGCTAAGAATCCAAGGTTAAGGTCATACAAAAATTGCACCTGGGATTTGATAGAGAATTTCTTCTCATCCTTTAATATTCACTATATTTCCAGAATGGAAAATCAGCAAGTAGACTCTTTAGCCAAAGCTGCAACGACCTTTGTACCACCTACTGTCTTAAAACTAAAATATCATATTGAAATGAGACACAGGACTTCAATCCTAAATAATGTTCAACACTGGAAAGTCTTTGAAGGTGATGAGTAGATCAAACAGTTTCTGGAGATGGTTGATGAGTTTTCTGAAACACACATAGATTAGGAAAACCAAAATGATCATGTTTGGGTTATGCAAGAAGGTGAAGACCCTAAAAAATTCCAAGATAATATTGCAAACCATCGTATTCTCATGCTTAAGAAAAATCAAATTCCCAGGGGTATGATACCCTTAGAGAGATTGTTTGACCAAGATGACATACCCTTAAATTATACCTTATGACCTCAGCCCGAAGAGGTTAAAGACTGCGATATAGGAACTAAAGAGGATCCTAAACTAGTCAATATATCTAAATATCTTCCAACCCAAATGAAGAATAAGTATGTCGAGTTTCTCAAACAATATAAGGACGTTTTTTCTTGGTCCTATGATGATTTGAAAACTTACGATACCTCTGTAATTGAACACAAGATTCCTTTGAAACACGGTATCAAAGCTTTCAGGCAGAAACTTAGACAAATAAATCCTATTCTCCTTCCACTGATAGAAAGGGAATTCAAGAAGATTTTTGATGCGAAGATTATCGTTCCACTCAGATATTCTGAATGGGTAGCAAATTTGTTAACTGTCATAAATAAAAATGGTGAAATAAGGCTCTGTGTATATTTTAGAAACTTAAACCGGTCTTTCCTCAAAGATAACTACCCACTACCAAAAATGGATCATGTTCTCAAAAAAGTGGTCGGAGCTAACAGAATGTCCATGATTGATGGTTTTTTTGGATACAATCAAATTGTTGTCCATGAAGATGACAAAGAAAATACTGTGTTTACCACTCTGTGGGGAACTTTCATCTACGACAAAATGCCATTCGGATTGATGAATGCAGGGGCTACCTTCTAGAGAGTGATGGATATATATTTCATCGATGAAAGAGACAAATTTGTTATTACTTACTTAGATGATCTAAAAAAAAATTCCAATTCTGATGTAGAACACCTGGTTCACCTCAAGCAAACTTTTGAGAAATGTAGAAAATTTGATTTGTCTCTTAACCCTAAGAAGTCACATTTCTCTATGCAAGAAGGCACGATTTTGGGCCATATAGTTTCAAAGGATGGAATCAAGATTGATCCTAATCTAGTAGAGGCTATTGACATGATAAACACTCCTAGAAATAAGAAAGAAATCCAATCTTTCCTAGGGAAGATAATTTTTTTGAGAAGATTTATCCCTAACTTTACTGAAATTGTCAAATTGATTACAGATATGTTGAAAAAGGTCATAGAAGTGAACTGGACTACAAAATCCAAAGCGTCTTTCAAGTGAGTCAAGAAAGCTATAGGCGAAGCACCCGTGTGAGCCAGTCCAGACTATACTAAAGAATTCTTGATCTTCTCCTTTGTGTATGAACATACTATCGCAGTGGTGCTATTGCAAAAGAACGAAGATGATTTTGAGAAATCGATAGCCTTTTTCAGTAAAACCCTCAAGGATGGAGAATTAAAATATGATATACTTGAAAAACAAGCCTATGTAATGGTGAAATCTCTCCAAGCTTTCAAGACATATGTGCTACATTCCAAAATAATCGCTTATGTGCCAACAAGTTTCATCAAAGACATCTTGGTCCAACCAGATAGTGATGGAAAAAGAGGTCGGTGGCTAGCTAAATTTCAGGAGCTCGATCTAGAAGTAAAGTTGACCAAACTAGTCAAAGGTCAAGGCCTGGCGAAATTGTTAGCTGAATCAAATTTCAGGGCACTCGGGATAAATCATCTGAAATCACACGGGTATCTCTTAGATATAGATGAGCTTGATGATCAAATGCCTATGAATCATATTCAAGTTAAATTTTCTTCCTCTACATGGTATTGTAGACATTGTTTCATACCTCCTTACCCTTCAGTGCCTGAATGAAATGACTCCATCCAAAGCGAGAACTTTGAAGCTACACGAAGTCAAATATTGTATTATTGATGCCCAGCTGTACTGGAAGGATCCTCTAGGTTTCCTGTTAAGTTGCTTAATAAAATCATAAACAGAAAGCGTCATAAATGAATTTCATGAAGGAGTGTGTGGAGGACACCATGCCTGGAGGGAAACGACCTACAAGATTTTAAGAGATGGATATTATTGGCCCAAATTATTTACTGATGTGAATGCCAAGGTCATATCCTGCAATTCTTTCCAACTGTTCTCTGGAAAGCAGAAGCTCCTTTTCAACAATGGGGTCTAGACTTCATCAGAGAAATCCACCCACAGTCAAGTACCCAACATAAATGGATTTTGACCGCTACCGATTATTTCACGAAATGGTTCGAATCCATTCCAACTCAGAATACTACGGATTCGGTAGTTACAAATTTCTTGGAAGAGAACATCCTATCAAGATTCGTTTGTCCTAGAAAAATAGTCACTAACAATGCTCAAGCTTTCAAATCTATGGCAATGGTCAATTTCTGCCAAAAATACAACATTCTGTTAGGACATTCTACAGCCTATTATCCTCAGGGAAGTGGATTGGTTGAATCATCCAACAAAATCCTGATGACTATAATCAAAAAGGTGTTAACAAAAAATAAGAAGGCTTGGAACGTTCACTTGAGATATGCCTTATGGGAGAATCGAATCGGAACCAAGAAAACAATAGGTATGTCCCCTTTTCAAATGGTTTATGGTACTGACATCGTCCTTCCCATCAATCTTACTCTTCCTGTGATGAAGCTCTGGAAAGATGAAAATGAAGAGCTTAACGATGTTACCAGAAGTGATAAATCAAATAATTGAAGTCCAGCAAAATAGGGTCGAAGTAGATGAAAAACTTCAGAAGTACCAAGATAATATGAAGGCCATGTTTGATAAGAAACCTAAATATAGGGAGTTTCTTCCTGGAGATTCGGTTCTAAAGTGGGATGCTAGAAAAGAAGATGCAAGGAAGCATGGCAAGTTTGATCATCTCTGGTTCGGGCCATTCAGAATTGCAACTGCTGAGGGGAAAAATTCCTTCTTACTAGAAAATATCGACGGAAAAACTCTTGACGCCCCTATCAATGGGCATTATCTAAAACATTTTATGCAATAATCATGTTTCATATTCCCATTGTATATATTAGTTCTGGTTTCCTTTTTCAATTTGCAATTTCATTTTCTTTTGTAGACTATCTAAATTTTACTTTTTCGTTGCAAATAAACCAAGCCTTATTTGACATCATAAAAGCAAAATATAAATATCTCTACAGCATATCATTTCTATTCTATGAAATTTTATGACTCTTCCCATGTTGTTCCTGTGCAAAATAATTACTATCAGATGAGAGATGAGAAGGTATCAGAATCCAACGCTCAATTTCCAAAACATTTGTTTTCTCTCAAAACAAGTGATGAAATAATAATTGGTTTGATTGAAAATATAAATGAAATACGAGGTGAGACTCTTCGGTAATTGATGCCTTGTTTCGTTTAACAGTTTTTTTATTTTTCTCTCTACCATTTGATATTTCAATTGTGACTCAGACACAAAATACGACCTCTGTACTACTATACTGTTAATTTCATTTAAGGAATTTTTTTCATATAACTAAGGTAGAAAAAACACTCTTTAAAATTTCTTGATGCCTGACATTACTCTTTGAGCCTTAAGTTTA
>CBVK0102368467.1:0-11309 GCA_900067695.1 Picea abies
CATTTCTTTTTTAAGATTGTATCACCAAAATCAATAATAACATAGGTACGAATACACCATGTTTTATTAGTATCATATTTCACATCCATCAATTCATATTAAGGAAGGAAACTAATCCTTTCAACCGAGTTAAAAAAAATGCACTCTGATTACCATTATCAAAAAATTCGACAATGTCTAATTAGTCTAGTATTTGGACTAAAAGTAATAAGAAAAAAAAGGGACAACAACCCATCAATGTGCTTGATATTCAATAAAGGGAGTTAGTAGAAGGTGACTCTTTAGTAATTACACTGAAGGTGTTATTAAAGGGGAGGTTCCTCCCAAGGTCTTCATCATCTGTCCAAACCCTATAAGGAGTTGCCATCTGCCCATCAATAATCAACAATATTCTCTCTCCACCTGTCTTATCTTTCTTCAAATCCACATTGCAACTATTCAAGGTGGTTTCTTCCACATTTCTTCATCACCTCAATCTGTCCTTTGCTTCGACTTTTAGGTGGTTTAGTGCACCTAGGTGACTGCTCGAGCTGTACACACCCATCAAATCTCAACCTGATTTTCTTCTTGCTCTAGGTTGTACCCCAACCTTGTTCACCCAGATCTTGAAAGGTGCCTGTAGTGTCGTGTCACACAAGCCCTGTGTATGTTTATCAAGACTATTGATGTAATTTTTCCCATTCCGTACCTGATTAAATGATGTAAATAAGGAACTTGCTTTGTTTCTTCTATTTGTAAATTTGAATGTCATGATGGGTATGCCAAATGCCAATAAAAATGGATTTTGGAGTCTATGCTTCGGGCTTTAGTTCCAATAACTCTGATCAAATTGGAAAGTGAGAAGATTCCAGGCGAAGAGACCTCTACCTTTGTTGTCTTTACGGTATGTTTTTTTTGTTGAAAAGTCAACAAGAAACATGTGTCTAATTTAGTTTTCCCTTAATTTTGTGGTAATTGTTAGATCAAGAGAATCGCAGGAATACATTAATTTGTATCGAAATTTCTACATTTTTTTGTAAATAAAAGGAACTATATATTAATATTCACAAAAATGCGTGGCATTACAAAATATGGAGTCTGCCTTCTGTCCTGCCACATCTGGGAAATCAGGACAGGTGGCCATCAAAATCCGAGAGAAACTGTAACTGTTTGAACAAGACAATGTAAATGACTAACTGTAAAAAATGGTTGCAACAACCGACTAACCAGTGGCCATGGCCGACTAACATACATTGTAAGACAGAGAATCTCTGTTCTTTTCATAATTGACATAGCCAAAAGAAGAACATACACCTGGGGGAGCTAGTCCAAATGCGAGCTCGGGTTGCCATGAGTGTTGCAAGTTAAGACGAATATCTGGCCATAGGTTGGGCACTGCTTACTTGCTAGAGCTTTAGTCATGGCGTCGAACATGAGGTCCATTCTCTGTCCCAAAATTCGCTGGATGTATGCTTGGTTGTCAAGTTTCTGTCACAGTTCAAAAGTGAGTTGAGGATGCTCATCCGAGAGTCGAAGCGGGGTGGGCGGAGGTAGATCATCCATCAACTCTGCATCCATCTCCAAGTCTGCGTTCGTAGATGTTGATGTAATTTCCATTTGCCAATCAGGAGGAATTTCTTCCTCCATAATGCATCCTCCAGTGCCAAAACTATGGTCTAGAGTATGGGCTCTGAGAGGGGCAATTTCAGGATGAAATCTCATCGAAGGAGTGAGCTCCTAAGGAGGGAGAATTTCCTCTTCGATAGGGAAACTTTCATAGTCAATTTTTGGATTAGAGGTTGGAGGCTGAGGTTGCTGAGGCCAATTATGGCTTGGGTTGGGATTACTGGTAGTGATGAGAGCGAGATGAAAGGGGTCGAGCCTATTGTGTCTGGTTAGGGAATTGTAATACAATGGACCCCTTCTAGATTTTCCCCTCTCCTTGGGAATGGTGTAGGAGTTCTAGGTGGGACTATGTAGAAAAATCAATGGAGGATTGATGGTGGGTGGCCAAACATTTAGGAGCAAGAGGGAACCAAGGAGAAGACGAACATACACCAAATATAGAATAGGAGAGCGCTCAAGGGCATAGGCCTTCATAGTGCCTTGTGAGTTAACATGGGAGAATTCCATGAAATCCGAGGTGACTATTCTGCTGGTTCTGGTACCTTGCTTTGTACGCCCAACCCGGTTCATGCAAGGCACCATTAAGTCACCATGGAGTGCCCAACACACTACCATAACTTCTAGTTGAGTGCGGGTCATTCGATCCGAATGGAAGGGAGGCTGGCGACATGTGTTGATAACTCTCAATGTTGTCTATCACCACCTCTCTTCCATTGAGAGTCATTTGTCACCCCATCTGGGAGAGGATAATGTTGGAGAGCCAACTCCCTACATTGAAGCAATAGCCACAAGCCCTGGGACTACCTTGTATCAATGAAGATGGATTTTTTAGTATTTACTCCCTCATTTGCAAGCTCGTCCGCCACCTTGTTAGCTTCACGTCTTATGTGCGAGGTAATTAGAGCGAGGGAGGGCTTGAGAAGAGCTTTCAAGCTTTTTAGGGGGTTGAGGAGGTGCCAAATAGGGGTGATTTTTTCGGGATCCCTTCCTGTTGTGATTTTGGTGGTGAGATTAATGATGACTCTGGAGTCCCCTTCTATTATTAAACAAGTGAGTTTGTGATCTAATTCCATTTGGATCCCTTTGATTAGTCCCCAGATTTCTGCCGAGTTATTTTTTTCATGTCCTAGATTCTCTTCCATTTGAAATTGTATTTGGCCAGTGCTGTCACGAATGACTGCTCCACAACTAGAGTGTCCAGGATTGCCTTTGGAAGCACCGTTAAAGTTGAATTTATGGAAGCCTGGGGGAGGTGGAAGCCAAGAGGAGGGACTGGAAGATGTGGCCTTTGGGGGTAGTTCCTGGGAAGGGAGAGTGGGAGACAAGGAAAAACTACAGGAGATTAGAACATAGGATTAAAAGGGGTCTAAGGGGAAGTCTTCTTGGGACCAAGAGTGGGTTTTGAGGGTTTCCAAAATATGCTTGTGAATGGAGGTCCAAAGGATAGGGGGAGGGGAAGCCTGAGAGTAGAAGATTCTTCTATTCCTCTCCTTCCAGAGTTGCTAGACTATGAAACCAGGAAGAAGTTGCCATATTCTATTTAGGATGGGACTGTTGTAGGAGCCATCTCCCCAAGCTTTGATAGTGTTGATGATGCTATTTCTTTCCCGATTGGTCCTTCTCATGCTTTGGGTAACTTGGTTCCAGATTAGCTCACTAAATGGGCAATGATTAAGGAGGTGTGCCATGGTTTCTTCCTGCTTTTGGAACAGGTGGCAAATTGAGGGTCCTATGAATCCTCATTTCCTGAGGTTGTCCCAAGTTAAGATTTTGTTTTGAACCAACAACCAGATAAAGGTAGAAATTTTTGGCCAGAGTTTGGATTTCCATATTATTGTCCATATGTGCTCTTTTCGGTTGTTTTGGAAGCTTTCCTGCAAGTTGTATCCTTCTTTAAGTGTGAAATTTCCGTTGGGAGTGTACCCCCATCAGAAGATGTCTGGATCTGCACTTGTTCAGATTTTTCTTCATTGGATCATTTCTTTCCAATGATGTAGGTCGCAATCTACTGCCACATGGAGATCTCGAGCAGTCTCTTTCCAACTGCGCCAGGGGGGGATGATGGAGGTATTCAGCTAAAGATTTTCCACTTTGAGGGAAGAGAGATCTTGAATGTGATCATGATAGGATCTTAGATTGTTCTCAGTTTGCAGTGGAGGTAGTTGTTGCCAAGAGTTCGTCTGGAATAGAGCACTCTGTCCATTTTGAATTTCCCAGAAGGCGTGTTCTTGTATGAGCGGGTGATTTTTCCAGGATGCATTCTAGATGTTTGATCCATGTACCTTGTCCTGCATTCGTATGAGGTGATCTTGAGGTGTGTTCAGTGCTTATTTGCGCTTCCAAAGTTGGGCCCATAGTTATGTTGGGGATTTGAGCCAACACCACCAGGTTTTTTCATCCATTGTGTTGTTGAGTTTGCCTGGATATTGGAGGCCCAAATCTCCCAGAGATTTAGGCTTGTAGATTTTGTCCCAACTGACCAGGGCCCATTTTTTGTTGCGGTCATGACCATGATAGAGGAAGTTTCTTTAAAGGTTTCTTATTTGTTTTATGACAGATTGAGGTGCAACAAGGGCCAAGAATAGATAGGCTGGGATGGCTTGAAGCACAAATTTCAGAGGAATGAGTCTTGCTGGAAGGTTGAGGGATTAGAAGGTCCAGTTTCTTAGGCGGTTGGAAATTGAGAGTAGAAGGGAATCCCAAGAAATATTAAGGGTGACTAAATCTGAGAGTGGGAGTCCCAAGTATTGAGAAGGTAGGGATCATATTGGAATGTTTAGCAGACATGAAATATGATGTTGGACAGCCACGGGCGTGTTGGAAAAGAAGAGTTGAGATTTGTCCAAGTTGAATGAGGTTCTTGAGGCTTCGCTAAAATCTTTGAGAATAGATCTTAGCTTGCTAGATTCTTAGGAAGTGGGGGTATTCAGGAGCATTGTGTCATCAAAAAATTGGCTATGTGAGGCTATTGCTTGTAGTCCATGGAGATTGAGGCCTTGTAGCGAACCATTCTGGATAGATGATTTGATGTAGCGGCCAAGGCCTTCTGCCATGACGACAAATATAAATGGGGAGAGCGAGTCTCCTTGTCTTATGCCTCAGTTAGGGGTGAAGTGTTGGGAGGGAACACCATTGAAAAGGATTGGGAAAAAGGTGGAGGAGGTAAGGTTCATTATCTATGAGATCCAGTCCTTGCTAAAGCCAAAATCTTCCAGAAGGGATTTCATATATTTCTAGCTTAGTCTATCAAAAGATTTTGAGAGATCCAATTTTAGTAACATACCTGGGGTGCGAGTGCTTTTGAGTGAATGGATGATTTCGTGGACTAGGATGACGCTGTCCATTATTTGCTTTCCTTCTACATAGCCTAACTTTTGTTTGGAGATGATGAAGGGGAGAATAGGCTTTAGTCTCAGTGGTATGACTTTGGAAATGATTTTGTAGATCACGTTGCAAAGTGTGATTGGTCTGAAGTTCTTTAGATTGGTGACTCTCTCTTCCTTAGGTATTACAGTGAGAAATGTGGTGTTTAACACTGGGAGGACTTTTCCTGAGATTCAAGATTCCTTGACTACCAAACACACCTCTTCACGAAGCATAGGCCAACAATAGTGGAAGAAGTCAATGGTGAAGCCATCTAGACCTGGAGATTTTCCCTTTGGTAGATCTTGTACTGCTTGATCCACTTCAGCTTCCGATATGGGTTGCTTTAGGGCCGCATTCTGTTCTGGGGAGATTAGGGTTAGGATGTTTTGAGTGACCCTGTCAATTACTGGAGTTTGATATGGGGGGGGATATGAAAGTAGATCTTTGTAGTATTCCCTTATCTCACTTGCTATTTCCTCATGGGTTAGGATGGTGTTACCTTGGTTGTCTTCCATCTTTGTGATGTGGTTGATGAAGCATCTATGGATCATGGAACGATGGAATAATTTGGAGTTTTTTCCCCCTTCCTTGAGCCATTGAACTCGAGATTTTTTCCTGCATAAGATTTCCTCATGCTTGTATATTTATTCAAGATGCCTTTTGAGGGTATGTTGTTGTTGGGCATCTATATGACCTGTTTGGATGTTCCTCTTCTGAATGTATTCGAGTTTCGTTCTAGTTCTTTTTGATCTTGAAATATGTTGTCGAATACATCTTTGTTCCATTGGCACAACTGGTATTTGAATTTTTTTAGCATTTTTTGGAATCGATACATTTTGGTGCCATGATGTATCTCTGCATTTGTTCACCATAGGCGAGATAACTCCTAGAAGTCTAGGTGGGTTAACCAAAATTTTTCAAACCTGAAGGGTTTGAGCTTTGGAGTGGCTATTGTGTTTATCCATAACTGTGCTGGCTAATGGTCTGACCCTGATTTTGGGAAGATGTTGGCTTCTACCAGTGGTCCTTATAGCATAAGGGTTTATGAGATTAAGAAGTGGTCCAATCTGCTTGCTATTTGTTGGGGACCAGATCTCCTGTTGGACCAGGTGAAGGTTCCATTACCTGTTTCAATGTCGATCAGTTTGAGATTATCTATGAGTTCCTAGAGTTTTAAGTTGTCCTACTCCAAGTGCTTCTTTCCTCTTGTTTTTTCCTCTAGCATGAGGATGATGTTTAACTATCCTCCAATTATCCATAATTTTTTTCCAACTATTGATCCCAGATAAGACAAGCTTCTGAGGAAAACGTCTTTTCCTTGGCCACTTTGAGGGCCATAGGCATTGGTGATCATTCCATCTTTGTTAGAACCTATAGCTCGATAGTGAGCAGTTATAGTACTTGTCGTGGAGAAGGCTTGGTCCATTATTACTGTGGTGGGATTCCAAAGGATGGCGAGTCCCCCTGTTTCTCCTTTCGAGTCCATATGATAGTAGTTTCTTTGTCTCCAACATCTTTTAAATAGGTCCTCTGCTATTTTTCTTGCACATTTTGTTTCTTGTAGTAGTAGAATGTCTGGGTCTTCAAATTTTATACAGTTTTAGAGAATCCTCTACTTGGATCTCCCATTCAGGCCTCTGATATTCCAGGTGATGATTTTCATCATAAACAATTGGGTGGGTGAGAGAAGGAGCTTTCTGAGAGATGCTAGATCTGTCCTGAATTGATCACGTAGTTCCCTACCTCCTTTATTAGTTGTTGTGCATATTTTCATCCTCGTCTTTTGTTTTCCTTGGGGATTTTCCTAGGGTCTGAGTTTGTATCTGCACTTATGCCTAGCCTAGAAGTGGCTCATGTCATAGAGTTTAGGAAGACCTTTTGGATTTTTTTGAGTTGATCATCCAGGATAGTTTTGAGATCCTTTTTGTTGAGCACTTCTTCTAGCTTATCTAGATCAATGTCCGCCAACTCCTTCTCATCCATCTCCATGACAATGTCCTCTTCCATTGTTGGGTTTTTTCTTGGGTTCATGAGGACTTGAGATTCCAGGATGATGATGTGCTCTGTGCTTGATTGTTGATGTTGTTTGTCCTTTCTTTTGTTGTTTCCTTGATCTGCTGGTAGATGGGGGTTTTCTACCTCTTCTACCTCTAGAAGATGGTTGAGGGCGTCAAAGGAGTTGGTATTGGAGTTCCTTCGCCCCCCTCCTTGGTTATGTTTCTTCTGTGTTTTTCTTTTGCAAGATCTCTTTATGAACGTAGATAAATCCTAAAGATAGATAAGAGTGAAAATGAAGAGTCCCTAGCTAGGATGAAGCAAGGGTCAATCTCAATAGCTAAGCATACTTATTATCTTCCTATGAGTTCTATCAAGCTATAAAGTAATTAGTTATATCTAATCCTAAAGACTAAACAATCAATCTTCTAGAGTTCAAATAAAAGGTTGGATTCACGAGCTAGAGTCAAAATAAAAGGTAGGATCTCCCTATCTCTGTCAAAATGAAAGGTAGAAGTCAAAACAGGTAGGACCTTAGAGTAGCATGTTGTTGTTAGGTTTAATTCCCATTCTGTGATCAACTGCTGGTCCTTGTTGGGTTTGTTTCCTATGATTCTATGGTGTGGGTGGGTGGGTCAAGCTCAAGCATGGATTCAATACATGTAAAGAGGGCGACTAGTAGCATTGTCTATAGATAACTACTACTTAGAAGCAAGAGAAAAGAAATAATCTATGCTCGGTCCAAACCAAATCGACTTCACTGACAGTTAGGTAAGTAGTATCCATGAAGAAATGTATATCCCTGAGGTTCCCATATGGTTTTCACATCTATACAAATACCAATCCCTTAAAGAGAGTGAAAATGCATGATTACGTTATATATACAATGCAACTTTATATGATTTCACAATGCAACTTGATATGATTGACGATAGAATTGAACATGATGATCCTGGATGGAAATCAATGCAAGTTGATATGGGTAGTATGATAAGGTCAATCAGAAGTACTAACCAACCCTCATGAAGCGATCATCTCATATGTCCATCAAAGAATAACAAGGTGGTCAAGATTTTACACCCGCTCCTATGAGCTATTCATCTATCAAATCTAATATAAAGGTAAGTCCCGACTATCAATTGCATGGAGTGGAGAGCCTTGCCCGGGTGGCTAAGGTGAACTATCATGAAGGGACAAGCAAGAATAATAACAAGGTGGTAAGCCCCAACCATGCAATTCTTCATAGTGATATGTTTCTCTGAACCTAATAGTAACGGGCTTCTCTACTTTTGCTTGGCATCATGTTGATAGTTGCATGTTGATAAAGGAATATATTCCCCGGTCTGGCTGTTCTTCTTCCTATGCACGTGGGAACGTTGATAAAATGAAATATAATTGTTGATAAAATAAAATATAATCTGGTCTGGGGGGGCACGTTGATCAATCTATATCTGATTTGGTCCATATCTTCTTCGTGTTATGTAACTATGCTTCTGATGTTGTGATTTTTTGCACATATTCCACAAAAAGCTATACTTGAATATCAATGTAAGTCAATGTTATCAGGCTAGTGTTCATACCCTGTCTCTTACATATTCCACAAAAAGCTATACTTGAATATCAATGTAAGTCAATGTTATCAGGCTAGTGTTCATACCTAGTGATGTTTGTTAGGCTAGTTCCCATGAGTTATTCAGGTGAGGGCATGTGTTTATAAAGGAATATCTGATCTGTTCTCACCACCCGAAGGGTTGAGTAGAGAAACCTCCCCTTGGTGGGGAAGGTGAGCATTATGGGAAAGTGGAACAGGGTCTTCCCCTTCCACGATGTGGGAAACCTCATGTGAAGGGACCTCCATAGTCCAATAATGGAGGAGGGACCAAACACTTACAACAGAATATAACTGCAAGTTCACCTTGCCCTAGTGGGTAAGGTGAACGATAATAAAGCGTTGAAACATAAAATTGGTAAGGTGTGGATGTGGAGTGGTCACATGAAAATTGGTAAGTGAGTTTAGCACAAATGAACTACTTTGGTCAGAGCTGCTACTCTCTGATCACAATAATAAAGCGTTGAAACATAAAATTGGTAAGGTGTGGATGTGGAGTGGTCACATGAAAATTGGTAAGTGAGTTTAGCACAAATGAACTACTTTGGTCAGAGCTGCTACTCTCTGATCACACTGGATAAAATTAGGGATACAAAACCCTCTATGAAGGATCTGACATGGACCCCTAATTTCAATTCCACGTGGAGCCCTCGGTCGTCATTTCAATCCTTGTCATTTCATATCCTACTGTTAGGCAGTAATCTCAATTAGTTAGTTGGTCGCTTGGTAATTGAGCCAGTTGGTCATTGAGCCGGTGCCCTAAAATCATAGAGTGGATAAGACTAAATGGAGGGAATTGGATTAGGCATATTCAAGCCATTGCAACCCACATGAATTTGGATAGTCAACAAAATAGAACTCGTTGGGCTCCACAAATGAACACTTTCTTTCAAAGCTATACTTTTATAACTACACCCCAAAAACCTAGTTTTACGGGGCTCTGTATGCCGTGTAAAAAATGGGTAATTCTCTTGTGTATGGTGTGTAAAAAAGGTAAGATGGTCAATTCTCTTCATAATGGTGTGTAAAAAACAAAATAGTTCTACACATCTACTTGTAATTGCTATTGTTTTATGAGTGAGTAAGTTATTTGTAAAAATGTGGAAAGGTGGTTATCATAGATCTAAGTTCTAGACTGTACAAGTATTAGGTTATCTCTATCAGTTTGTATCCCAAGTTGTTGTTAGTTCTACTATATTTCTAGTTCTAATTAGGTTTGTATCGATCTGTGTTTGCTTGGGATACTTCCTTTTGTAGTTCCAACAACTTGTTGGTAAGTTATTTCCTTGTGTCTATTCTGATGACAAAAGAACGAAGCTAAGGATCATTGTGTCACTAAACATAATAGAGTGTGACTGGGATTCTAATGATGGGTGATGGTGGATAATTGGTCTTGACTGTCAAATAAGACTTCCTACTCATACTGATGACTCATATCATACTTCATGCTTTATCTGATCTAATGTCTAGGAATATAATCCCACTGCTGCTACGAAGAAATAAATGTATTGAGACTAATAGAAGACTTGAAACGTTGTAATGCAGAGAAGATCCCGCACCTCCTCTGGTATGGAAAATATGCTACATGATAATCTGTAGTAGTTATCTAAGTTCAAGAGGGTTTCTCTCTTCGGTTGATTCCCTGTAGGAAATGTGTGTTTGATCCTTGTGTGAGTTGCTATTTGTCTAAAGTGAGTGAGAGGTTGCTATACGTATGAGGTTGTTCTATTTCTACTTGTAGCATGAGGTTCTATTTGGTTATTAGTTCTTAGTAATAGTTCTAATAAGCTTTGTTGAGATCTATATTTCGTTGGTATGCTACTTCCTAGTTGGTATTCCTCTGCTACTGTTAATACTTTAACAAGACCTAGAGAATAAGGAGCTTAGGATAGTCCCTATAGAAGAAGCTAAGGAGAGTTTGTAAAGATAAAATAATCTAATGATACAATCCTTCTTATCCTGCTGCGTTGAGAAAATCACTCTACTATCTAATGAGACAAAGATATTATTTATAAAGCTTAATAAATCTAATAAAATTGAAAACAAGATCTCTTTGGCTGAATTTGAATTCCTATACCTAATAAAAATAAGGAAGAACTCTGATAACTCCTCTTCTAAATCTTTCTACTTCACATAAAAAAAGAGTAATTAATCCTATTGTTTACTAGACTGAATAATCTAAACTTCTACTATCTCATAAAGAAAAATCCTATTGTTCATACTTTTACAACAAGACAAGACCAATCCTAAACATAATAAGAAGGAGCTCTAGCATTCATAAATAAGGAGCTATAGTTTTCAAAGAAGACCATATCTAATCTAACATACTTAAGAATTCCTAATCATAGAAGGCTTATACTTGGGATGGTCCTAATATCTTATGGAGTGTTTATGGTTTTATACTAGTAATGAAGAAAGATAGGAGATCTAATTGCTTGTTATTTTTTTGTTTATAGACCTGTGTGAACCCATATTTCATTTTCTCCTCCACTTCTAGTTTGGATGGAGAATTTAGGGGGCAATCCTTGAAGAGGTGCCCATGTTTGTGACATTTCCTGCAATGAAATGGTATGCGTTCATAGTCTATGGTCTGGGCCCATTCATCATCCTGGTATTCTAGGGTAATTGAGCCTGGTAAGGCTTTGGATATGCCCATGTAGACATAGATTCTTGCATAAGATGTGTATTTCCTTTGCTTGGTGGCCTCTGAGGACTTGACATGTCTACCAAGAGT
>CBVK0102368480.1:0-12222 GCA_900067695.1 Picea abies
ATTTTTGGGACTTCGACAGCCTGTCAAAGATGGATCTCAAGGCGAAGCGGAGATGATGAAAGCTAGACCCTCTTTTTGGGTCTTTTTTGGGTTTTGGGGGATAATGTAACGGGACCGGGATGTCAGCCCATGGGTTTTCCCATGTTTAGGCCCCTTTTTGTAATGTATAAGTAGAAGCCTAGGCTATGTAAGAAAAAACCTTTTGGAGGACACTTGAGAAGTGGCTTAGTGCTAAGAGTCGATCTGTGTGATATACTTGCAGAGCTGAGTGCAAGTATTGTAAGTGTTGAGTGCATGTATTGTAAGAAGGTTTTATGCTTAGAGCTACTCGGGGAAGGAGGATCTAGCGAGCTGCGCAGATCTCCTGTCCTGCGTGGAGTAGGTTTTGAAGCTCTGTGCTTGTAACTGATTGGCCAGCAATAATAGAGAAGAAGAGTTGGTGGATGTAGCCCCAAGGTGGGGGTGAACCACGTAAATCTGTGTGTCATGCTTTATGTTGTTACTTACATGTGTTTTCCCTCTCTTGCTAAGTGATATGACATGTTTAGATAGATTTACTTATGCTTTGTGCTTATTAGATGTGTATAGATGATAGATTTGATGTGTATGAAGTTGTTAAGTGCTTGGTCTACCAGATCCGGTCTATTGTATGCTGCTAAGTGTTGAATCATCTTAGATCTAAGTATATACTGCAATGCTCTGTGTTATCTACGGAGTGAGATAAGGGTTAATTCTAGGTGAACTATTGATGTTAAGTTCTTTTTTAAGTGTGTAATCACAGATCTAGATCCTAGCTAAGGTTGTAGACACCTAAGTCCTACAATCACCCCTACCTCTACCTTGGGAGAGACATCATCTTCTTTGCAGGTGTTGTTGAAAGGGCTGATAGTTAGGGTTTTGTTGGTGTGTTGTTGTAGCGTTGAACCCTGGGTCTACCCCTGTGCCAACAAATGGTTCTGTTGTTGGGACTTGAAACTATGATTGTTGGGAACTAAGGAAGAAGAATCTTTGTGCAAAGATTCGTCCTAAACTTGTGGAAACTCTGTGCGTAGATGTATCGCTCTGATGCACAGTACTCTACTTGACCTATGAATCTTTGTGATGAAGAAAAGAAGCCAGATCTGAAGAAAAGAGGTATGATCTATAATCTTTGTGCTTTGATAAAGGTAAGAATAGTGAAAGGTCTTAGATCTAGAAGCTTTGTGCTCAATAAGTGGAATTTTTTATTTTTGACACATGAATTCAAGTATGCTTGATATATTTTTTCCTAGCTTGAAAACTAGAGCATTGTTAGATGAAAGAACGTTTGATATGAATAGATCTAATAAGAATAATGAAAGATATGTTATACTTATGCATAGAAAGAATGTTTGGACTAACGAGTGGATGTAGGATCCTAGAAAGAAATTTTTGCAGGCTAGCCATTATGATCCTAGCGCACAGTACAGGAAAAGTTGGGGATCATTGAAGAGAAAGAGAGGATTAGCTCTTTTTTATAGTTGCAGAAGACCAGGACATCTTTCTAAGGAATGCCCTAGGAGAAAACTTAGTTTCCTTTGTTGTAAGGCTATGGACCATGAAGTACAAGATTTCCCTAGAATGATTGCTAGACTTGAAAAGATGAATATGGAGCAAGAAAACCCCGAAGGAGATCAAGAGACTAATATTATAGAAGAACCCCATAAAGAATCATAGATTATGTTACTGAAAATGAAAGAAACCTTGAATGAACATAAAGATGCCAGATTGTTAGAGATCTTCAAAGAAAAGGAGAAAATCGAAGTAAGAATAGGAGACTTCGACATTGACTATGCTCTAGATGAGGAAACACAGATGAAAATTATGACAGAAAGCACTTGGGAAACCCTATGAAGGCCTGTTATGGTTCCTTCACTAGGAAAAATAGGGTTGTTTAAAGGAAAAATGGTAACCCTATGTGGCAAGATTACCCAGATAGCTATGAGTACCCATGGAGCTTTGACAAAGGAAGAATTTGAAGTTATTAAATTTATTGAGGACCATGCCCCATTTCCAGCTTTGTTAAGCAAGATCTAGATTGAAAAAGACCAGATCTGAAGAAAAGAAGAAAAGGAATCCCTAGAACAGAAGAAGCAAGAACTCATGGAATTTATGACTAGAAGGATCGCCTACTTGTTGGAAGAACAAGAGGACATATCTAAGCTATTGGTCACCAGGGACTTGGACATCGAAGCTATAAGAGAATTAGAGGAACCACATACGACTGAAATACCTAACCCATATGTTGAAGGAGTATTACCCTTGGATCTAAAGAAAGAATCTCACCAGTGCGAAGTGACTATGTCAAGAGAAGATAGGAATTAGAACAACAAAAGACCAACCGAGTTGAAGACTACTGGGAAGAAGGATAGAAAAATAAGTAAGAAAAAGGCGAAGATTGAAAAGTTACAAGAGATCCCGGGAGGAACACTGCAGAAGGAAAAATCACAGAAATTGAACTTCCCCGAGATATCAAAACAACGACATATGGCACCTCGTCATGGAGAAGAAATCTAGTCGTTGGACCGATATACCCATTCGAATTCTACCCTGAACAGATATAAAAGAATTAAAGGATCACCACCAGACCATTGGACCTCACTGTAACAGACAGATCTATGATAATGGAAGCTTCATACCCGTTGCAAGCAGACCATTGACGAATTTTCTGCCCGAAGAACACTTTTGCCAACTGAAAATTCGAAGCCTGCAGAACTAGTGATTGTATACAGTGATCACTCCAAGCAGATTGTTCATCTTAGTGTAGTATCTGAGATCATCACGCCCTGATTATCTTTTCCAAGTACGTATGTTCGACGAGCTCACCATAGTTGAGGAATCCATCACAAAGGTCCTTCTCGATTTAATGACTAAGAGAGTCATGTCAGAAAGAGGAATGTCCACCAAAGTCCAAGAATCATCAACGAGAGAAGTGTAATCCTCCCCGTCGACTGCTCGAGTAGGAACATCTCAAGCTGACGTGAAAAGGAGAACTAAGCATAAAGATGACATAGCCAACGAGAAGTTAGTGCCATCCATCCTACCAGATTACATACCCTCTCGGAGTGGTGCGATTAATAGGGACAGTGTCCCTAGAGACTTTGAATACACCCTAGTCACTGCATATCTACCGAAAGGAGCACGCACCTACCACGCAGATCAAGACAAGGTTACAGCGTTGAAGTTTTGCGACTTCAACCTGGTGGACCATAAGGTTTATAGTATGTTCACCCCATATAAGTAATTGACAAGAACTAAGAGAAATAATTCGAAGATCATCCCTCAGCAATGGACGATGAACCTTGCATAGTCTACTTTGCTCAACGTTATGAACATACCACACTTCGATAGACACCAGGAAGTGAATGCTTGTGTAAAATTTCTACTAGCAAGTTACCACGGAGGATACCTGTGGTTAAAACATCGCATAACTGTTGATTCGACACTGATCAATAGGATCACCAGACTTAGCATGCAAGGCCCTGATCCCTAGGATTACTACCCTAGGAAGACCGTGGACTGCGCTCAGTCATAGAAGATTAAAGAAGCTTATGGCAATGTCGAGAAGGGCACGTGAGGCTACAAGGTATCCTCTATCGAAAGTGGCACAGTGTGCCTCACATTTCAACTGATCACAAGGAAGTTGGTACATAAGAATCGACCTACACAAGTATCAAGTTTCATAGTTGACCTTGCAGGAAAATGTGCACAGGGACTACAGATGAACTGGGCGAAGTACCTGGTAAACCAGCTAGAGATTGACTGTAGATAAGCCCAAGATCAGGGGCATGAATTCCATTTTATATGGCTTCTAATACTGATCACTTTTGTTGCATGGGATCTACTGGAAGGCACAACCTTCTCGGACCTCGACCCCTTTGAGCCACTAGCAGCGAAGTTCAGTACATTATGATACTTGTATGACATGAACAAGCAATGGAAATCGAATTTCATTTTCCAGACGTATTATAACCAATTGAAAGCAGCCATAAGGGGTGGACCTCGCATAACCTCGAACACTTTACAAAGGTTCCGACCTCTGATAAAGTTCAGCCTGGACTGCCACTTTATATACCTAACTCCATGCGTCGATGCGCACTAGTAACAACTTTAGTCCTATTATAAGATGAAAGAAGAAGACCTAGAAGATATCACCAAGGAATGGTCGGCGAACCTCCTTGTTGCAACAGATCCAGCAAACATTTCAGACATCAACAACCCATAATCTGCATAGGACACACCTGGGCCCAGTAAGACAAAGAAGATGAAGAAGCCTAAAGAGGTTTAGGATGTAGATAGTAGATCTATAAGGACGGCTTCCATCACACCAGATCAAGGAGGTAATGGCAAAGACCTTGAGGAAGTCGAACTGAGACCGGAAGATGAAGTTGAAGTTATAAATAAGAGAAAAGGTTCACCTCTAAAGTCTCCCTCCTGGAAGAAATTGAAAGCAACCGTAACTAAGATGCACACCATGCTCACTCCAGATGACTTCATATTTCTCCTCGCAACTATGAATGAAGCCATAGAAGAGATAACAAAAAAGCAGGAAGTGAAGAAGGAGAAGATGTATAACAGGATTGAAATTGGGCTCCAAGAAGTGCAGCAGGCACTCTAGTCTAGTCGTGCAATCTCTACTATGCCTCTGCCAGAAGGAACAATAGAAGTGGGAGAAGAATTAGTTCAACTTTGCAAGATTGTTGATACAGTCGAAGTATGCCTTCGACACGCACAGGAAGAAAAAGAGCAGGTTACTAAGGCCTTAAAGAAAGTATAAGAGGAAATCATAGAACAACGTCAAGCCATGCAACAAGAGAAGGATGCTCTCCAAGCAAAATTTGAATAAGATAGAGTGAAGATCCAAAAGGAGAAAGAGAAACTACTCGCGAAGTAGATCAGGATGGAAGAAGAAGTTAATTAAGAATTATGCTCCATCACTAGCTTAGAACAAAAGAGAGAAGAACCCTTTGAATGTCAAGTGATGAAGCTTGCTGAAGTTATTTAGCAGCTTCAGCAAAGGGTCATATAATTAGATCTTAAAACTATACCAAGTACCCCACAAGAAGTATGCGGCCAACGAGAATTGAATGCTCAGAGTGCAGTTGAGAGGATTAAAACACTTGCTATAGAATACAAACAGTTAAGTAGAAAAAGCGCACAGATATATGAACAACTATCCAAAGACCCAGAGTTGAAGAAATTGGAGTCCCAAATCCAAGAAGCAAAGCATCACGCAAATACAGTATAGGTGTAGCTCAAGCTCCTATCACCCATTGAGAAGATGAACAGATCCCAGGAACAACACACTTCCCAACAACTCATTCATACCATGCAAAACAAAATCATGGAAGTCACCCAGAAGCTCCAGCCGAGCCAGGAGGCGGCCTATCTACTGTTTGAAGAAATTGAAGGCCAAGGAACAGTACTAGAACAATTAGCTATTACAGTCGAGCAAAAAATGGAAGGACCTATTAGCGAAGCGGTTATTCAGGAATTTGTTGAGAAAGAAGCAGTAGCACGGAGACAAGTCAAAGCAGCTCGAGCCAAGATCGAGACCTTTGAGGCAAAGTTACCCAGACCTGAGTGACTTGGGATGAATCACAAGTGAGTGTTGGGGACCAGTTGGCCCCTGACCAAGTTTTGAGGAACACTTGGTCATATTTGACCATTTTTGGGACTTCAACAGCCTGTCAAAGATGGAGTGCAAGGTGAAGTGGAGATAGTGGAATCTAGACCCCCTTTTTGGGTCCTTTTTGGGTTTTGAGGGATAATGTAACGAGACCGGGATGTCGGCCCATGGGTTTACCCATGTTTAGGCCCCTTTTTGTAATGTATAACTAGAAGTCTAGGCTATGTAAGAAAAAACCTTTTGGAGGACACTTGAGAAGTGGCTTAGTGCTAAGAGCCGATCTGTGTGATATACTTGCAGAGTTGAGTGCAAGTATTGTAAGTGTTGAGTGCACGGATTGTAAGAAGGTTTTATGCTTATAGCTTCTTGAGGAAGGAGTATCTAGCGAGCTGTGCAGATCTCCTGTCCTGCGCAGAGTAGGTTTTGAAGCTCTGTGCTTGTAATTGATTGGTCAACAATAATAGAGAAGAAGAGTTGGTGGACGTAGCCCCAAGGTGGGGGTGAACCACATAAATCTATGTGTCATGATTTGTGCTGTTACTTACATGTGTTTTCCCTCTCTTGCTAAGTGATATGACATGTTTAGATAGATTTACTTATGCTTTATGCTTATTAGATGTGTATAAATGATAGATTTGATGTGTATGAAGTTGCTAAGTGCTTTGTCTACTAGATCCAGTCTGTTGTATGCTGCTAAGTGTTGAATCATCTTAGATCTAAGTATTTATTGCAATGGTCTATTTTATCTGTAGAGTGAGATAAGGGTTAATTCTAGGTGAACTATTGATGTTAAGTTCTTTGTTAAGTGTGTAATCACAGATCTAGATCCTAGCTAAGGTTGCAAACACATGAGTCCTGCAATCACCCCTACCTCTACCTCAGGTGAGACTTCATATGCCTCACAGGTGTTGCCGAAAGGGCCAGTAGTTAGGGTTTTGTTGGTGCGTTGTTGTAGTGTTGAACCCTGGGTCTGCCCCTGTGCCAACAATGCATTATCTCACCGTGAATATCTCAGGCATCGATGGAGATTGACTAGCAGATGGATAACTAGGTTATACAACCTATTCTGAGACAACCTCTATCGTGGCAGTCTCTGTCGATGGTGTCGAAAGTGGTAGTAGGAGTGGGTAGTAGATAGGTGGGTTGTGATGGACCGTCATGGGTTGTAAAAGTGATTCCAACACCCTAGGTCTGGAGAAAGGAAACCCAGAAGCAACGCCCATGTGCCCAAGTGGTGCAATACCACTATACCTAGAAAATATATCAGTGACCTGCATACATATGAATAAAATTGAACTATTAGTACCAAATACTAAAATTCAAAAAGATAAACACAAAAAATTTGAGAATTATATGATATTTAACTTTACACATGATATCTGTGAAACTTGTAACTTGTCCATCCTAGATTGAAAATCCCCGACATCACCTGGTGCAAAATCCTATAGAAACAAGAGAACATATAAAAAATTTGAGGATGTCATAAAATAAACAAATTATTATGTTGAATCTATCAAATGTGATACATACCTATGTGTACGATGCACCCAATGAACATGTTTCCACTACTGTTGCATTAGTGGCGGGGCTAGGCACTGATGCATCCATAAGCATAGAGAGTTTGTTGCTGGGATGCAACAACTACAAAAAAAAATACAATCAAATATCTATATAAATACACAAAATACAAAATAAATGTATAATGATGAAGAACATAGAGAGGTTTAAGATAATAACCTCCTCCATGAAGCTATGTTATCCACTAGGCTCTATATTCCCATGGCATGTATGCCTGTAGCTCGAGCATTTGTGAGGTTCACATGGATGGTTTCTATGTCCATATGCCATCTCCTTACTATACTCTCTTGTGCATGTTGACGCTCCAACTCCTATATCAATGTCACTGGTAGACACTTCATATCGAGATAGTCAAACAAATCTATTGTGTTGCACTAGGCTACAAGTCAATGAGGAGATGGCTAGCTATACTTGTTGCAATTTATCAACAATGGGAGGATGTTGGGTAGGGGGGTCAGGCCTTTCCTGGGGGGATAGGGACCTAACTCAAGGTCGCTCCTAGAATGTTCTCGGTCCCGTGTGGACCCTTGAACCACCCCATGGAAGTCACCAATGTCAAAGTAGTTGACATTCTTACCCATAATAAACTCAACCCATAATTTTCTCATAAAATATAAGGGAACCTCCTTGTTATTGTATGGAGGTTTATGAAAAACCATGTACCACCTATCCATCCAATTTTGACTAATTTCGGGATGGATGCACCATTCAATGGAGATGTGTTTCCTAATCAATGGTAGTTCTTGTCCATTTCTAGGATCCTTAAAAATAGACAATATTGTTGTTTTGAAACGCCCAATTCTTTGACTTGGTTTCTGTCCAAACCAGTGTTATAGTACTAATACATTTGTGCCCTAAAATCATATAGAGGTTAATTTCCCTTAGGAACTTGCAATGGAATGCACAATGATGTCCAAAGAAGTGGCCAAGGAGACTGCTAGGCTCTCTAGTCTCCCTTAATGGTTCCTCAAGTGTTCGTAATATAACCAAACCCCCATCAATTTCAGTGTTTACATTGTGTGGTGGTGGTGGGTTGGGGTTTTTATCTTCTTGGTTTTCTTGTGAGCGGTTTAAATTGTATTGGGATTCCATTGTATTATACATGCTACAATTTAAAATCCATGGCATGTAAATTAGGTTCCTTTTTTATTTAAAATACAATTTTTTTTTTTTTTTAATTTAGATTATTGGGAGATAAATACTAAATTCGAATGACTAAATTGGATTAAAATTAAGAAAAATGTAACATACTTGGACACAGTGGCCCCCTCATCCCTTTCTTCCTCTTCTCTAGCTCCACTATACTTTCCCAATGAGAGACACATGAGCGGAGTTTGTGCACAATGGGCACAAATCACGCTCAGACCCTTAATATATTTTTTATCAATAAGACCGTGTGCATGTTCTTAAGAGCATACACACGCTCTTAAGACTACATACATGCTTTTTCCACTAAACCTACGTGGAAATCTACATGGAGGTTCGGCCATATCTGAACCTATAGGTATAGGAACACGTGTGCACACTCGTTCTTGTGAGTGCACGTTCTTATTCATGCCCTTGCCACTTTTTCAGCCACCAAATTCTTGCACTCAACCATTGATACAAATTGAAAATTGATAAATTGTTAGTTGAAAGTAAAAGCGATAAAATTTATTATAACTAAGTTGTTATACTGAAGGTGAAAGTGGTAAAATTTATTATAATTAAGTTGTTATATTAAATTTTTTAACTAATAGTTATCATTGAATTTCCAAATGTAAGATTATTGATCATTATTGTCTAAAAAATATTATTTCAAAATGATAGAATTTCATTCTCACATTAAGAGGTTCCCTTACATTTAAGTAAAACAAGTTCTCAATTAATTTTAAAAGGTGGATCCCTTACATTTAGGTAAAACAAACTCTTAATTAATTTTAAATCTTATATAAAAAATAAATATATTATTTTACATGAATATTATATTTTAGTATAAAAAGAAAATATTAATTTGTATATTATTATTCAAGTTAAATGAAATATAAAAAAAAAACAAAAATTATCTTAAAATCCCATTTGATTGTGAATATTAAGTGTGTTATTAAATCATGTCATGTTAGAGAAACCATGTTTAATTGAACATCCTCAAGAATTAACTATTAGACTTGGCATGAGCTAAATTAGAGGTTATTTGGATCTCTTCCTCTATTAATAGACTTTTCTTGAGCTAACCCAAAAGTTAATAGGGGTTTATTCCTCTTAATTTGGCAACCCGAGTAGAATAGATAGGAGGACAATGTCACTAGAAATACTTCTTGGTAACTTCTTCATCATTAGATTTATTTTTATGTTTTTTTAAAGCTTATTTGTGTTGTACTTATAAAGATAATACTCGTCCTCTATCCCTTTAGGTTCATTTTTTGGCATCACTCCCTGAATCCACCCTAGATCAATCCACACTTAATTTACCCTTCATTTACCTATTTTCCTTCCATATTCATCCATCCTCCACCCTAGATCAATAATCACTCTCTTTACCCTTCATTTCCCTATTCTCCTCCCATACTCAACCATCTTAAAAGTCCTGAGTGACGGTGCCCTCGTATGCCTATCAGAAGTGGTAATATGAAAAAGTATCGTCCCGCCATAACTTCGTCACCAGCTTGTGTAATGGTGGAAGTGCTTGGAACCAAAAGGTAGAAGGGATGAATGAATGGAAGAGTTTTCGGTCGATCCATTCAATATTTCCCTTCTTGGAGGAAAGGTTAAAGATGGGGTTTGGTGACGGGTTGAAGAATGGATTCCTATGTGTCTAAATGAGAAAAAGTCATACTTGATCCCCTTACTTTCTTAAATATCTTATTTCCACTGTAATCCCCCCCACGGGTGTCTATGAACCCTTCTATACTAGTTTGATGTACTCAAATTCTCTACACCTTCATTATCATCTCACGTCATTATAGGCTCATAGATTGCAAGCATGCAGGAAACATATTCAACATTCATGATATGAAGATGGGATCATCATTTCATGTTGATCATGAGATGAAAATCATCCATGTTTGGTGGATTGTTCGAGAATTTGGAAGAGTATTGTGTCCTCACTACAAGCATATATTGATAGCTCTTCATTTCTTGATGATGCGTTCATGCTAAAATGAGTGTTCCATGAGGTCATACCCAACAGTGCTCCTCACTTGTAGTCATACATGCCACATACAATAGTACTATGTTCAATTTCTGCATGTCCTTGTGTCAAGCACAAACCATATTACATGGAAACATGTTACAATGGGTACAAAAGAAATGAAATTTACATGAAATGTGTAATGAACACAACATGCTAAAAACTAGGTTTAAATACCCAATTGCAAATAAAATTAACAAGGGCATTGGGCACATAAAATTTTATTGTACATTTAACAATGTAATAAAAACTCATGAATGAATTGTATTTACACATACTCAATAAAAATCATACATAGTAGAGATGGTGCTCTTTTCCAACACCCATCTCCTCTCTTGCTGCCCAAAAATGTCATGTAAAATCTATCAAAGAAATATACTCGAATTTCATTTTTGTTCATGTAAGATTTAACTCTCACATTTCCCAAAAGTGGTTGTACTTAGCCCATATTGTCAAAAATTAGTGAGAAGATGTTTCCCACCTACCATTGTTACATCATTTTGTGTCTATTTCGATATTTCAAAGGAGGTAAACATATTAATATAAATGGGTAACCCCTTGGACCCCCTTTTAGCCCCCCTCTTTTCTGGAATCATCGTTATTGTCACTCTCATATCGGAACCAACAATTTATTTTTATTGATTACTTTTAATGTACAAAATACACATATGAGCACTAAACCATATCAATTTGTATGGGCTCTCTAGCTTAAAAGATATAGGCTCACGAGCCTAAATCGCATTTGCACAATTACATTACAATTTATGGGGATTAAAACTGAAAATGCCACGAGATGTGCACACTATTGTTAAATTCATTCATTTTCTTGTTGACTTACAATTTTTATGAACTTACAATAAATCAATTTTTAATTTTTTTTAAAGACTATGTATATTAAATAAATGTTTTTAAAAGTTTTATTTGTTTTCAAAACACAACTTTAAAAAGGCACATTTTAAAAGTATAGGATCATTCTTAGTCTTTCTTTTTTGACATAAAATGGTGTATAACTAGCACTAACATCCGACCAGCCAATATTAACAGAAACTTGTAACTTGTGACTTGACAAGAACTGAGACGTTACTCAGTAAAAACGTAGCTTCATCACAACACTCTATGGTTAGTTTTTATATAAAATTAAGTTCTATTTAAGTTCCACCCATATAAAAGCTTTTTTACATCGTGACTTAGAATTGAATCGATTTAAAAATTTCTAGAAAACTATGTTTATGATTTAAACGCATGTATTTTTAAATCGTTATTAAAATACAATTTAAAAAGGGTTAATCATAAAGTAGAAAAAGGAAAAAAAGCTTAAAATTACTGGAAGTTTTAACATATTGTTAAAATTACAAGATGTATTTTTTCAAGTATTATATAGGTTTTATTTAGGCGCCAATTGCATGGAAGCTTGAAGTAATACGTTGTTGTTCATAAAAGTTTGCATCTTATTGTGAGATGATGGAAAACATTTTAGAAGAAAGAGAACATCACATTTTGTTGGGATATTCGTTTTAACGAGAAGTATATGACATATTTTGTTTTTCCGAAATAGTATGTTTATTTTAATTCATAGAACAATGCAGATTTTAGTTTTTAGTTTATTATTTTATCTAGTTTTATTTTATTAAAGGAGTATAATACCTTGGTGATGAGATGTGTTTGTGATGTTTTGGGATGCATCTCACATTGACGAGTAGATGGCTGGTATGTTGTATAAAAATATAAACACTGCTGCGTGCAAATCGACCACGATGAATGAGTGATGGGGGACTAAGCTTCCATAGAGTGGGTAAGGGATTGGGGGTTGGAAGGTTGGAAAGAGAGG
>CBVK0102368534.1:0-32798 GCA_900067695.1 Picea abies
GGGGGGTCTGAAATTTTGAGGGTATACCATGTTAGGTGGGACCGACACAAGGGAAAACCACTTTTCAGATCCCCCCCCCCAATGTTAAAGGTAGAAATTTTTGGGCGGTCTCAAAAAGGTTGATGACCATTGATTTGGGAAGAGGGGGATGTCATCAATGGAGATTTGTGTGGGATTTAAGCACTACAAGAAAAAATGTCTTTTCTGCCAACAAACTTAGGATAAAAAATATCCGCCATGAAGCGCTAAGCTTTCTTTTTGTAGCTTTACATTATAATTTCATTTTCCTATCCTATAATAACCAAATTTAATCAAATAAGGGTATATTTTGAAATCCCTTTCAATTTTCTTGATCCAAAATCAGCTAACCTATCTCCTAACCTAGGCATATAACACATTAATCCATATTAGACTCTTGGATTAATTATTACTCTATCCTAACTACTTTGGCCAAGATTAAACAATTTGACGAAATTTATTCTTTAACCTATCAACAACAAATTTAAAAGGTTTTATCATGATTAGATGGTATGATTCAAACTAATTTTATTTTGATGGGGTTTTCTTGTTTTTTCTCTTTTTCCTTTTATTTTATTTTCTTTTCTTTTTGTTTTATACCTTCTTTTCTTTTTTTCTATTTTTGTCTTCATCTTTTTCTTTTTCCTTTTTTTTGGAAATACTTTGCAAAATGAAATATTATTTACAATGTAAAATGATTGGAGGAACAAATTTCAATCACCAGGTGACACTATGAAATATAGAGTTATAAAACAACCCTTGCTGTCAATACTCCATCAGGAGACCTTGTGAGAGAGTAAGGGCCTCTAAGGAATAAGGGCCCTACCTTATTGCGCCCCCCTTAGAATCTTCGTGAGTGATTGTCTTAGTCTACCCTCACAACATCGTGGACCTCTTGAACTAGGTAAGAGTTAACCTACAATTTGAACCACAATGAGAGTGCTAGTAGGTTGTGGAATCGATGCTACCACACCTCTCTATCAATATTTGGTTGTTGTGCTTGGCCCCTTTACTCCTTATGTGAGTCTTATTAGAAAGCAATCGTTAGCCTACATCCATAATGAAACACTCTCAATGATCCATAAACAACATCATAATATACCCAATCATATGTCACATATCCATAAATATAAATACCCAAAGAATATAAAATCCACTTCCTGACTCAATCTAGATTCCAAGGAGGTCCATTGATGCCATCGACATCCTCAGTTTGTAAAGTGTCCTGCACACTCAGGAGAAGCCCATCAATATCACCCGTATATACATATATATCAAATAACATAATATCATAATCAAACAAAATCATCATCTAAATCCATAAGAGAAAGAAACAACCATATACAAAACTTGATCACTTGCATGCAAGTGTCCTTAAAGAATAAGTCAAATCATGTGTGTACAAGAGTGGGATGTTAAAAAAATGTAGAATATCTCTCTTCACATCCATATGATGTAGCTCCCATACAAAATGACCAATGAGTGAAGGTGTAAGCCAAACAATATTCATATTTTTAATAGGGAAAAATGTTCTGATGTAGTCAATAACTTCCTACCAAGGACATCCATTTCCCACCAAGTGAGAGTTCTTCCTTTCAACATCGGATTTAGATGTGAATTTGGTCTTTATAGGATCAAAATTTCAACACATTCTTTCCTTTTGGTAAAGGAGCTGAATCCCATTTTTTATTGTGCATTGAAGAATAATGCTTAGTATCATAGAATTCTCCCATTTAGATTTACCTTGTTCATCTTCATATTTTTAGGATGACTCCCTCTAGCACATGTGCCATTTAAGCAATGCCACTATGTTATTTTTGACCTCTATTTTTCCATGATTCATTTATACTTCTTGCATCAACACCAACATATTCGATGATATTAATTTTCCATATGGGAAGATTCAAAATCACAATTAGTTGAATGATCAATTAGTAAAAAACTTAGGGTTGATTCTAGTACATGACTTGACTATCTAGTTGGCAAACCTATAGAAACATTGGTGGATGTAGTGTAGTAGTTAGTTGATAAAACATTCTTTAAAATTTCAAGTGAATCGCTACTTAACAATCCAAAATAGGATTTTAACAAAGAAATATGTGAACCATGTTCATAAAATACAAGATCCCTCCTACAAATAACTTATTGTTTGGATAGATCAAACAACCTATAATACTTCAACTCTTTAGAGTATCTCAGAATAATACCAGCACGGTTCTTTCAATCTAACGTATTTCTCTTATTATTCAAAATATGAGCCCAGGTTGTCCATCCAAATATTTTAAGGTGTCCAACTAATGATTTTATCCCACTCCATATTTCAGCAAGAGTCATATCCCATGCAACTATGAATGGAATCATGTTTAAAGTGTAGTTTGGACAGTAGATAGCCTTTGCCCTAAAACTTAGTTGAAATTATTTTGGCATGAAGTAAACACCATCCTATTTCAACCAAGCTTCAATTTTCAACACACCATTCTATTGTTGCATGTAAGGTATACATCCATACCAAGAGATTCCATTATGTCACAAATAATCTCAAAAGACTTTCTCACATATTCTCTTTTATTGTCAGATCTTGAATATTTCATAATTCAATTGCATTGATTTTCAGCCAAATCCCTAAATTCCTTAAATTTTTCAAAGGCATGATCCTTATTTTTCAATAAATATACCCAATTATACCTAAAACAATCATCAATGAAATTTAAAACATATCTTGCGCCTACCAGTGATGGTCTTCTCATTGTACATAGGTCATTATGGATAAGTTCTAGCTGATTCTTTTCTCTCAATTCCTTACTTGTGTCAAATGTAACATGATGATGTTTTTTAAATGCACACCCTTCATTCACACCATTTAGATTAGAAACCTTAGGTAGTACATTAACCATATCAAAATTCGACATCAATTTCATAGTTAAAACTTTCATATTTTCAAGTCTTTCATCCCAAATTGTATCGTGCCTTCAGCCCTAGATATCAGTGTAGACAATCCTAAATCCTCCTTAGGAAAATCATAGAACTTATGTAGTATATCCTTAGATTCACTAATACCTTCAACAACAACATAAAACACATTTTTAATATCCTTCACTACAAATCTATTAGGCCATAAATCAACCTTCTTGCTAGTCTAGGTTAGTTGAGGTACAAAAACAAATTAGCAGTCAATGTTAGCACTTGATACAAATCAATTATCCCAACATTTCTGAATTAAATATTACCATAACTAGAAACAATAAGTACATAATAATTTACATCAATTATTTATTATTTTATAGATTTACTCAATGAATAAAAGATAGAAACATCTTTAGGTCTGATGGGTACAACCAAATTCAACTATCCACTCACTTTCAAAAGTGAGAGCATGCATTTCCTAATAAGTACATATGTAAAACATATATCTATCTCCCTTACCCTCAAAACATTATGTTACACGTTGGTTTATTGACTAGTTGACACTTCCCCTTCAATAATATTCCTTTATCCTCAAGATATTTAGTCTTCTTCTTAAAGTTCTTCTCCACTTATCCTCTCAATCCACAGTATTATTGAGTATTATTATTCCTTCCACTTATCCTGTCATAGATTAAACAAGATAGTTATGTAACATTTCCCATTTAATTTTTTTAATTTGTTTTCCAATAATATTTCCTCTACATGATAGAGAGATTTTATCTCACTAATCTATCACAGGAAATGTTGGAGCCGAGATTATTGCATCTGTACGTTCGGACCAAATTTATAGGTAGGGAAAAATACACCATTACCAAAATAAGTCAGTTTAGATTTACCCCAATAAAGGGTAGTTTATTCTTTAAATGTTTATGGCCAACCACCATTATTATTTTATTTTCTTCTTGTTGAAAGAACTCCTCTCTTTTCTTCAATTTTAGTGATAGTTCTCCATTTATATAGTGAAAGGCTTTGTAATTTTCTGGTGCTACATCTGTGGTTTCTATGGTGTTTTTGGAAATAACACTCTACGATGTTTTTAAATAATTTTTATGCCATGTCATCCCCATAAACAATGGCACATTTGAGCTAATAAGAGATCATCTCCTTCTGAAGAGTCAGGCTTTGTCTTTCTACAATGAAAGTTGACAAGGAAAGGATTAATGCATCATGGAAGGGCTTGGGAACCTTACTCCACAACATTGTTTTCTAACTCTTACATGGATGTAATTATCTTTCTAGAAGCGGGGGGGGACTGGAATGATCCCACAAGAAAAAGTAAGCCACTATTATATGCTATCCCCTCACTGTCTATGCACAAACAATTAGAATTTCATAGATAATTCTAATTTTATCATCATCGTGTCTGTGTGTAGGACTATGTATTATGGCTAGTACTAATGCAACAATATTGTAGCAATAGAAAACAAAAGAGTTATGCGGTACATACATTCACTGATCGAACACAGATCACAGAGTATTTGAGTATTAATTACTTTGGTGATAAAAAATGGATCAACTATATGGTAGTTTAATTCCATACTGATATTTCTATTCTTTTCCCCTTTTCCTCATTTGTTATCGTTGTCATTGTAACCCTTTTTATAAATCCGTACAAAGAATTTATACTTAACAATTTTCATCCTTTCAGACTCATGGAATTTTGGACTTCTGGAATTGTGGAAGATTAACTATTCCCTTCATATCTTTGTCCTAATATTTCTCTATACTTACCCATTTTTATCTTTTCGGACTCGTGGAATTTCGGCCTTATTGAATCATATAAGTTTGTAATAAGAGTTTCCCATACTTAACCATTTTCATCCTTTTGGACTTGTGGAATCATATAAGTCCATCCTAAGAGTTTCCCATACTTAGACATTTTCATCCTTTCAAACTCACGGAATTTCAAAATTGCAAACTCATGGAAGAGTAACCCTTCCCTTCATAAATCCATCCTAAATATACACTAGAGACAATTTCCTTGACAATCTCCTTATTTGTCTTTTCTCATTTTACTTATTTCAAGGACTGTTTTGAAGGAAACAATATAACTATATATATAACTAATACTCTTCCTCGTTTTTCCTTTGCAGGTTGAACTCATGATGTCACAGTTTCAAAAAGAAGATTCATTCCTCATAAAACATACTCGGGTTCCATTTGCAGATACCTTACCTAGGTCCTCTTATTCAAAGAGAACATTGCAAAGTTGACTTGTATCAACTCTTATTTCTCAACAATTTTTATGTTTACAGTAATTTGATTAAATTTGTATCTATCATAAATGACTTTGATGTGTATCTAAATCTTTCTGTGACTATCTTACTTAGTTGGAATATTTTATGTCTAGATTCACCATATAATTGGGTCATGTCCATGTATATACATACATACATATGTGTGTGTGTGTGTATTCTGCAAAATTTAATTCTAGAGCATGACATTTCATATATTACATATTGATATCATATATATAAATTTATATGATTATCTTTTAATTCCTCCTCTTACTCGAATATGAATTTCGTATGTATTGTTGTAACATCCTGCTCTACCACACACACTTTTATTGACTTATTCTTTGAGGACACTTGCGTGCAAGTGATCTAGTTATGGTACATTATGATTTTTTTCGATTGTGGATTATACATGATGATGATTATGTGTTGTGACTTATTATTATTTGATGTATATATATTGGCAAATGCTATTGACAAGTTTTACTGAGTGTGCAAGAAACATGGTAGCTTATGGATGTTGATGGAGTCAATGGACTTCCTTGGACTCCGTATTGAGTTAGGGAGTGAATTGTATTTTGATTGAGTATTTCATTTACACACTTGTAACATATGATTGATTTCAGTACGATTCATGTATACGAATTATTGACATAGGCTTTATTAGTGGATGTAGGATTGACAATGCTTTCTAATGCGAATCACATAAGGAGTAGAGGTAGCATGCACAAAAGACAGACATTGAAGGAGAGGTGTGACAATCTCCCTGTCACAACCTACTAGAACTCTCATCGTGGCTCGAATGGTAGGTTAACGATTACCTAATTAAAGAGGTCCATAATGTCGTGAGGGAATACTGATATAGTCGCTCGCAAATATTCCAAGGAGCACACAATAAAGTAGAGTCCTTATTCCTTAGAAGCCCTTAGTTTCTCATAGGGTCAACCGAGTGGGGTGTTGACTCCAAGGGTTGGACAAACTTCCAAAACCAGTCAAATATGAGTGGCACCCTTGGAGAAAGAAGGCGTTTCTTGAAGGGCATGTCGTGTAATTTAAAAAACATGAGTCAATAAATCTAGGTGGCCTAGAAAACATTTAAATTATTTGTCCTTGTTGGATTTAAAATAATTTAATAAACAATGATTTTATTAATTTTAAATCCAAATAAAAAGTTTATTCCTAATTCAAAGACTAACCCTAAGTCTAATTTTAATTAGGGGAATAGATTAAAATATTAAATAAATTAAAACAATAGAGATAAATCAAATTAAGAAAGAAGTGAGAAAAATCTAAAGATTGGATAGAATGCACTTGTGTGCATAAAAATAATAAAAATAATAAAAATGAATTTTTAAAATAGAAAGAAATAAAATATGAGAGAATAGTTGTATACATAGAATGGTATCTAGAGTCAAGCTACCACTAGTCTAAATAGAAGAAGTTTCATAATCCAACTCTAACTAAGATCTAGTTAGAAGATACTCATTAATTGAGAATTTGAGAAACAAAGGGACAACTAAGAGAGAAAATAGGAACACATTGGAGAATGTGAGGGAAAATGGTTTTTCAATTAAATTAAAAATGGTAATTAGTTGTGCAACTTTGGTAGAGTGTGACAAGTGTGTGGGTGAATATTACCAATTAAATTAATTAAAAAGATAATTAATTGTGCATGAGGACGAGTTCTTTGGGATAATTATATAAAACAAATGTTGTAAGAGAAAATGAGTTTCACTTATTTTCGGTAAGGTTATGATGCCAAAATTGTTTTGACTGAGTTTTACTTGTGAGAGTTGGGATACCAAGCTTTTAGAGGGAATGAAAGCTCTACCTTGCGAGGAAAATCTTGGAGCTATTATTTGTTGGTTTCTTGTGCGTGGCCCCTTTGTAGCTCAGAGAGTATATGGGGAAGAAGAGTACCAATAGCATTGGTTGGGAGGTACCACTGAGATTGTTTGATTAGAAACCATAGGAGCAAGCGCAAGTTTCCAAGCTTAACTACTAAATTTCCATATATCGTCAGGTTTCGGGTTACGATAATTCTATTGTATTTCAATTCTATTGTTAAAGAAATTTCAGTTGTATATTGACTGTGCATAAGTTGTAAAAATTTGACCCATTATTCTAATTGTATATATAAGATAAATTGTACATTATATGGATTTAGTTTATAGCCATAGAAATTTAATTTTGTATAATTGGGATTTAAAGCATTGTATGTGACAATGATTTTATGAGATACAATGTGTTTTTTTTAGTTTCCTTATGGTTATTATTATTAGTTAAAATTTTTAAATTCTACAATGTATTATTCAGTTCGCCATGAATATTATTATTGGAGTTAATTTGCTACATCCCGTATCATCGAAGGAAAGTATAACGATGGTGTGTTCCTACATATTATCCTACTGAATTGTCATAGGATAATTTGCATGCATTCTTGTTGGAATCATATCAGCGTATAATTGAAATGAAACTGATAATATATGGAAGTGGTATAATAATAAGTTCCTTCTTATTGTTTAACCCAAAACTTAATTGGATATCTTTGTCCTTGTATTTTCCTCATTTCTTAACCAAATTTTTGATAATTTGTCTCTCACTAGAATTTTATCGTTTCATTTACTATGATAAAATCTTAATCAGTGAGAGTTTTCTCTTTTCAGTGCAATTAAATCTTGTAGTCTCTCGTTACTGTTTGATTTTATTTATTTGAGGAATTTTCTTGAAAGAGAAGTTATGTATATCCACCCTTTTCGGATTATCTCAGGAAGGAATTTATGTTGGAACAACGTTTAAATGTTTTGTACTTTGTCTTGAGGATAACGATGTAGGTTTGATTGCATCCACTAACAATTTCATGATTCCATTATTTTGATATCTAAGTCCACATGGTGGTGCAAGAGTCTGTTAATGTTATGTTATATGATCATTTTCTCTCCAGTGTTCTCAGTTCTATAAATCATGCATATCACCCACGACGTGATGAGAGGACGTATCTACCAGATTGTTGGTAGATATTCCAACTCAGATTATCTACCCTTTTCTTCTGTTATATCCTATATCTCACTATGATGGGAATTCAAGCGAGTGCCCATCATTAAATTCTCACTATATCTCTTCCTGAAAATCACTTTACTGTCTTTCTTATGATATGAATGAAAATGAGGGTATCTTACAAAGTAGTAATGTGGTTAAGGGAATTAAATATCTCCTTGTTTCTCATAAAATTGTCAAAATCAATTGGATGAATCCTGGACTTGAGCGTTGATTATGTGTCTTGGAGGTCCTGACCTTGCAGGTAGGTTGGGCGGGTAGAGATCTTGTTATTGAATCAATGAAGTTATTAAAATGGTTGTAGTGATGATGAATTCAATCGTTGTCGTGTTTTGAAGTGTATGATATTAGAATGTATATTATTGAAGTATCTGAATATCATGTAGTACTTGTGTTAAATAAATGATAAAAAAAAAAATACTACCACTAATGTACTCACTTACATTGATTTTGTAACATAGGGGACATTACATATGGCATTAGAGCTAGGTTCAACCCTGCAACATTGGACCATTACGTGTTCCATTGTGATAAAATTAAATGATTTAATATGTATCCTTAATTAATTTGATATTTTCCATCCAGGTAATCATGGTTAGAGGATGCAAAGGAAGTAGAGGATGTGGTTTTGGAGGAAGAGGTGTGACACCTCTGACACTATCCATGCCAAATGGGTCTAACCTCCAAAGGGAAGAACAAAATACTGAACAGGAGCAGGTTTCTATGGGAGATGTGGTAGGTATGATGAAATCCTTCCAGAGGATTTCGTAGACATTGATTAATTGCTTGGATCGAGAACAGGGAAGAGCATTTGTACCCAATGAGGGTTCACAATGTGCACCATATGGTAATAGTAGTATACATCGAGAACTCTAGAAGGTGAAATTTCCCAAGTTCATGGGTGCCACAGATGACTCAGTCGTTGAGGCATTGTTGGAAAATATAGCGATGTGCTTCACACTTCATGGTTACACCTCCAACATGAATGTCCACATGGTAGTCTTTCAGCTGAAGGGGAGTGTTATTCTATGGTGGAAGATACTCCTACCGCATCTAAACATAGATGTTGAAGACTTGTCATGGGAAGTGTTTGAGATGATTCCAAGAGAGGAACTTGTTTGAGGAATTCATTGAGCACCAACTTAATGAGTTGAATTCCTTATGACATGGTGGTTGTATGGTGCCAGAGTATGAGGCCAGATTCATGGAGCTACTTAGGTATGCTTCACATCTGAACACAGAGAATTTAAAGGTCAACAAGTTTGTATTCGGCCTTAACTTCAACATTTGTGTGAAGGTGAGGATTATAAGTCCTCAAAACATTGCACAATGTAGTTCAGAAGGCTCTCATAACTAAGGAATAGATGAAAAGTAGGGTTCAGGAAATGTCTCCTTCGATACCAACTGGAAAAACATGATGAGGAGCATAACATCATCGAACATTAGCGAGATAGACTTCAGGGAATCGATATACACCTAGAGGATGTATGTTCATGACACCACGACAACAAAATACTTAGTAGAGGACTCCTTACATAGGACCACATCACTAGAAATAATCTCATCCATAGCAACAACAACACTTTAGGCATGTTTAGAAGAACAAATTAGGATCACAAACTATTATTCCAACAAATTCTACTTTGAGGACTAGGAGCAATGGACCTTCAAACTTGATATCAGACATGTGGAGAGCCATATTACCAGTGAAACTATATGATTGAGAAGGACATAGCGACTAGATCATCAGGACCCACTACAGTTGGAGATTTGAAAAAGTCCCAGAGGATACATGCACCAATGAAAAACCACCAGGCTGAGCACTAGTCCACTATGCTTGATAAGTTTAGTACAATCGTCGACCAAAATTTTAGTATATTGATAGATCAAAGTGCTACAAAGAGATTTATCTCTAGTGCAACGCCAAAGAGAACTAAGGTAAAGGAATTCGATCAGGATGAGTTTAGATACGTAAAAGTGGAATCAGGTGCCAAATAAGAGGTTGGAGGAAATTTTATGGACCGTACAATTAACTTGGGATATTTTGTAACAAAGGACAATCTATATGTCACGATCTTAGGATCTTATGACATAATTATTGGTATGGATTGGTTGGAATTGCATGATGTGATACTTAATCGTAAGATGAAATGGTTAAATTTGACAGATGATTTGGGACAGAGTAGAGTGATTGTAGGAAGGAAACATGGGGTTTCCTTGAGATTTATTTCTTCCCTACAACTACAAAAGAGTATGTGCAAGGGTTGTAAGATTTATGCAATGCTAAATGAAAAGGGTGAGATCGAAGTATTAGAAAACCTTCATGTGGTGCAAGAGTTTGAAAACGTGTTTCCAAAAAAGTTTCCAAGGTTACCACCCAAAAGAGAGTTGGAGTTTACAATAGACTTGAAACCTAGAACTGAAACAATAACAAGAACACCATATAAGATATCAACGCCTGAATTGTAGGAGTTGAACATGCAATTGAAGGAATTGTTGGACTTGGGACTTATACGTCCAAGTGTGTCACCTTGGGGTGTGCCAATTATTTTTGTGAGAAATAAGGATGCATGATGGAAACTATGTATTGACTATCGTCAACTGAAAAAATCAATGATCAAGAAATAGTATATGTTGCCAAGAATAGGCGATTTGTTTGATCAGATGAAAGGAGTGAAATTGTTTTTGAAGATTGACTTGAGATCAAGATATCACCAATTATGGATTAAAGAATAAGATATCCCTAAGACCACATTTAAGATGAGATCAAGACACTATGAGTTTACATTTTTACTATTTGGATTGACAAATTCCCTAGGGGTATTCATGAGTTTGATGAATGGGGTGTTTCATGAATACTTGGACAAGTTTGTTCAAGTATTTATTGATGACATATTGATTTATTCTCGAATGAAAGAAGAGAATGATGAAAATTTAAGATTGGTCCTATAGTGTCTATGAGAAAACAAATTGTATGGGAAACTATAAATATGTTATTTTTACCAGTCGAAGATTCATTACTTGGGACATATCATATCTAGTGAAGGTATTGTTGTGGATTCAATGAAAGTAGAGGCTATTATGGCATGTCCAGCACTGAAAAACATACATATAGTACTCAACTTTATGGGTTTAGCAAGATATTACTGACAATTCATCGAAGGTTTTTCAAAGATATAAAATATGATCATGGAATTGCAGAAGAACAAGAAGTTTGTTTGGACAGAGAAATGCATGGAAGCATTTCAAAAACTTAAACAAATATTGACGAAATCTCCAATACTGAAGGTCCCCAACATGGACAATAAATTCTTGGTATGCACAAACGTATCTAAGGAAGTTTTAGGTGGAGTTTTGATCCAATATGGTCAAGTGATCACTTACATTTCAAGGAAATTGAGAAACCACAAGGAGAACTATGCAACGATTGACTTGGAGTTATTTTCAATTGTATATTCCTTGATAGTTTGGAGACATTATTTGATTGGAATAAAATTCAAGCTAAAGATAGGTCACTATGGATTGCAACATATATTTACACAGAGTGAATTAAACGTGTGACAAAGGCATTGGTCAAAATTACTTAGCAAATATGACTTTGAGATTACTTACATTAAAGGAATGGTGAATAGGGTTCCAGATGCGTTGAGTTAGAAACCATGCATATTCTCAGTAATACCACTTAAGACGAATCTTAGAGAAAATATTTTAACTTTACATATAGATGATGATTGGTATAAGGATGTTAAGAGTAATATTTGACAAGATACCATGACAGTACCAAAGTATGAAGGTTACTCATTGGACAATGATGGAATGAGATTTAATGGAATAATATATGTATCGCCTAACAAAGAATTAAGAAGTTTTATCTTGAGTGAAGTGCATCGAGAATTATATGTGGCTCATATAGGAGTCATGAAGATGAATGTAGACCTTGAGCCTTTATTCTTCTGGGAGGGAATGAAAGAAGAGATAGCTAGTTACGTGGCAAGATGTCTATAATGTCAACAAGTGAAGGCTAAAAATAGACATCCAAAATGATTTTTATAGCCACACATTATTCCAAAATTGAAATGGGAGGTCATTTTGATGGACTTTATAGTTGGATTTCCACTGACGACAAGGAGGCATGATTTGATTTTCGTCGTAGTGGACACTCTAACGAAGAGTGGAGACTTTATCCTAGTACATACAATGTATCAAGCGCTAGACATAGTAAGAGTATTGGTCAGTGATATTTTGATATTACATGGAGTACCAAGAAGGATCATATACGTTCGAGGATTGGTGTTTACAAGATGATTGTGTACCAGTTTCCAAGAAGCTTTGGGAACACAATTTAATTCCAGTATAACATATCACCTTGATAGATATAGACAAATAGAGAGAACAAATTAGATTTTGGAGGATATGTTGTGTATGTATGTAATGGACCAACAAAAATGTTGGGGCTATTTATTTCCACTAGTAGAATTTTCATACAACAATAGCTATCAAAGTACGATTAAGATGGCTCTGTTTGAGTTTCTTTACAGATGACCATGTCGGACACCATTGAGTTGGGATTGACTTGAGGACAGGATCCTGGTAGGACCATAAGTGATTTAAGAAATGGAAGAACATATCCAATTGATAAGGTAGAGGATTAAGGAAGCACAATATCGACATAATGACGTAGACCCCCCTTCTCTCCTAGGAGTTGCTCGACCTCCCGGTCTAGGATATTTAAATTCTTGAGCTAAATTAACTCCTAGAGACCCTTCTAGACACAACTTGATTTAACACTAGCCCCTTAATGCCTTAGGCATAGATCCTATGGAACTCACAAGCCCTTTTCCTAGCGCTCTTGGCAAATTTAAACTAGCGGGCTCTAGCTCCTTTCACTAGTCTCTTCTCTCATATGAGCTCGAGATCTAACCCATGGATATTCCTTAAGGCACTTTGGAAGTTCATGCTTCATCCATTTTGATATCATCTAACCCTTTTTTTCTTAACTCAAAACCGATGAACTTTCTTGGACCAGTTCTATGGTTTGCGCTCCTCTAATAGCTAATGACTGTGATCAACTTCAGAAATTTGGTGTTTGGGAGTTTCGAACGTTACAACACACATTTCTTCTGAAGTGTTTTGTACCCGAAGCTATGGATATAATTCCCCATGTCCTTTTCCAACAGATGGTTCAGATCCCTCCTTTACTCCTCTTCGGAAGACTCCTGGTCAATGGCTCCACCTTCCTCCTCAGCTTTTCCCAAAGTCCTCAATCTGGTAATGCGTGTCCCTCCTAGATCAACAGTCACAAATAGCTTCTCTACTATGGGATTCAGGAGTTTTGCGACCTTCATGCTCACGTTTCCATGAAGTTCCTTTATTCCAAGGCACACGATCTATTGACGCGTGTCCCTCTCCGATCAACGACCAAAATAGAGTTCATTATTCTAGGCTTTGGGAGTTTTTGTTACTCACCTTGTTTTTCCTCTGAAGGACTCTTCCTATGAAGCTTTCAGATCTCTACCATGTATCCTCACGGAAACCAATGACTAGTATTACTTTTCTCTTCGCGACTTCGGCAAAAAACAATATTTACTCCACACAAATTCTTCGAAGCTCTCTCTCTCTAACTCTCTAATCCACTGCCACGTGTCCTTCTCATAGCCAAAAGTCAGGATTACTCTGTTTCTTGAGGGCTTTGGTGGTTGCCACTCTTCAAACACTTTAAAACCTATGAACTATAAAGTTTCGAAGGACTCCATGGCTAACCTCTGTGCAACTCTCCCAGATCTGACGGTCTGGAATGATCCTACTTCCTCCTGAATGGTTCTTGCTCGCTAATTTATAAAATATTAAAGGGATCCTCCCTATTGAAGTATTTTTACATGCTCTCCCTCCTGATCTTGTTCTTCCTCAAAACCTCTAACTCCTCAGGTTGTTTCTTCGACACTTAGTTGAATTTTGACTCTATGCATGCCTTGGAACAAATATTCTTCCATGAATTAACTTCTTTATGGTGACTGTGCAGACCTTGCACTAGTTATCACACTCTTCTACAAATACTCTTATGTTACTCCTCCTAATATTCTGAGTCAAAAAGACTATGTCAATTCACTCCTTGCAGACAATATGCACTCCTTGCATACAAAGCTCCAAGTTATCTCTCTTGAACTTCTGAGTCACAACAGACTATTTCAACGCACACCTTATGGACACTTATGCACTCCTTGCATACAAAAACTTAATGTTATATTTTCTGAGATTCTTAGTCGAAACAGACTTTGTCAACACACACCTTGTGGACACTATGCACTCCTTGTATAGGCTCGTAGAAGAGAAACAATTGAAACTTATCTAATGTCTCACATACTCATACATTCAACAATGTAATCCATGAATACATGAGAAAAAAAAATAACATATAACATAATTTAAATAGAGAGCCTACGATTCATTCAGATAGACACAATAACAACAACACAAGACACTTTAGATCAATATTCTCTGTTATATTTATTCAAATTCTATATACATGGTTACAACTATGATAAGCTTCAACAGAAATAACATTCATCAATCTTCAACTAAATCACAGCCTCCAAGTAAATTGCAACAACCTCACTTGGGAAACAAAACATACATTTATACAAGAGGGCTCATAGATTTTTCCCTTCGACTATCTTAGAGTTATCCTATCAAAATAAATTTTTTTAACTACTAAGGCTATATTATAATAAATGTTCGAGATAGACAGATGAGAGTGAATGGTCCATATCTATACTAAAATCTATTACATTAAAAGAAATGTGATCTCCATCGATCTCATGCGATCATTCAACCTCCAAATATTTAAGATCTTCTTTAATTGAAATCCATTCAAAAAGATTCACAGGATATTCTATCTTTTAAAATTCAAAATTATTCCAAGAGGCACACTAGGGCACTAAGTTGTCTTCCATGTGCACTTTGATGACTATGCTCCTGCATCATACTCCTTTGGAAAAAAATTCATGGACTCATGTCCATGAGCTCCTGCACTGAATTTCAATGCTTCTGAATATCTGCTTCATTTACCCAACTGACATCTTCTATTGGATGTCCTTTCCACTTTACCAAATACTCAAAATAGGTTTGTCTCCTAGTCTTCTTACCAGTCCTCTGATCTATGATCTTCTCCATCTATGGATTTTATTCTACAAGCATCTACTTCTCCCATTGAATCTCTTTATGATCTTCTGAATCTCTGGTGTCATGTTCCCTGTAAGGATATAAGTATGAAATGTTGAATATGGGTTATATACCCACATCCTCTGGCAACTCTATCTCATAATAATTGGCACCAAATTTCCTTAGGACCTTGCATGGTCCTATATTCTTCAACTTCAATTTGTTATATGTTCCCCTTGGGAACCTTTCCTTCCTTATATGTGCTAGAACTTGATCTCCCACTTCAAATTGAAGTTCTCTTCTATGTTGATCAACTCTGTGTTTATACTCTCTGTTACTATTTTTCAACTGCTCTTTGATCTGATTATGAAGCTTCTTCATTTCTGCAACGAAGTCTTATGCTCCAATGCTTCTAAATTCATTCTTCTCCAAATCTCTCAACTATGATACTCCTCTTGGATTCATCCCATATACTATATGGAATGAAATCTTCTATGTACTCATGTTTGGTGAGTCATTGTATGCAAACTCTATTTGTGACAAAATTTGATCCCACTGGCTATGATGTTCAGTGACCAGATTCCTCAAATAATTTCCTAAACTTTGATTTACCACCTCAATCTATCCATATTTTTGAGGGTGATATGTTGCAATAAAATACAGTTTTGTCCCCAAATTCTTCCACAATGTCCTCCAGAAATGACCAACAAATTCAATGTCTCTGTCTAAGACAATACTCCTAGGCAACCCATGATGTCTCACAACTTCCTTGAAAAACAAATTTTCAATGTGTGTTGCGTCATTAGTTTTCTGGCATGGGATAAAGTGTGCCATATTTGAGAATCTATCCACTACAACAAATATGGAATCACTTCCCCTTTGTGTTCTTTGAAATCCTAACACAAAATCCATGCTTATTGCATCCCAAGGCCTATCTGGAATAGGCAATGGTTGATATAATCCAATGTCCTATCTCTTTCCTTTTGCATACTGGAAAATCTTACATTTACTTACAAACTTCTTCACTTCTTCCCTCATACTTGGCCAATAGTATGAATTGTTCAACTATGCAAATGTCTTGTCATGGAAAAAATGTCCTGCTAGACCTCCACTATGTTTTTCCTTCGACAGATTTTGTCTCATTGAGCACTTTGGTATGTAAAACTAGCAACATTTAAACAACAATCCATCTTGAATTAGATTCTCTATCCAATGGATTCTTTCTCTGAGAACAAGATTTTCACATGCTTCATATGCTTCTTTAAAATATGGATCATCACAATACATCTCCGTAAGGTGTTCAAACCCTAAGGTTTTCACTTGAAATTCCTGTAGAATCAGGCATCTCCTACTCAATGCATCAACAAATTTGTTAGCATTACCAGAAATATGTTTAATGACAAAAGTAAAATTTTCCATAAACTCTATCCACTTAGCATGTCTTTGATTTATCTTCTCATGTCTGATTATGAATTGTAAACCCTGATTATCACTATACAAAAAAAATTAATCCGGAACAAGGTAGTGCCTCCATTTCTTCAAGGCCTGAATTATTGCATAAAACTCTTTATCATATGTGGATTACTTTCTCTTAGTGTCATTCAAATTCTCACTGAAATATGCAATAGGCCTATTATCTTGGCTCAATATTGCTCCAATTGCAACTCCACTAGCATCACATCTTACTTGAAATGTTTTTCCGAAATCTGGTAAGGCTGGAATAGTTTTTTATGTTATCTTCTCCTTCAATATCCTGAAACTTTTCTTAGATTTTTTTGTCCATTTAAAATACTTGTGTCTCTTCTTCACCTTATCCTATAGAAAATTTCTAATCCATGGAAGCTTCTCACCTCAAATATGCTACTTGGTGATGGTCATTCTCTAATTGCTTTCACCTTCTTTGGACCCATATTTAATTCATTTGAAGAGATCACAAAACCCAAGTAAATGAGTTATGTCTTCATAAAAGAGGATTTATTCATATTTATCAACAACTTCTCTTGTTGTAATCTTCTCATCACTAATGTTAGATTTCTCAAATGCTCTTCTTCATTCTTACTGAATACTAATATATCATCCATATATACAATCACTAACTTACCAATGAAATCATTCAATACCTCATTCATCAAACTCATAAAAGTACTTGGGGCATTTTTTAATCCAAATGGCATAACAAGCCACTCATACAACCCTTCGTTTGTTTTGAAGGTTGTTTTTCACTCATCACCTTCTCTCATCGTTATCTGGTGATATCCACTCTTCAAATATATCTTTGAAAAATAATTTTCTCCACTCAAACAAATCATTAAGCCATCCATCCTCGGAAAAGGAAATGTTTACCTGATGGTGATCCTATTTATGGCTCTTGAGTCTGCACACATTCTCCATCCTGCATTCTTTTTTGGACTCAACATAGTTGGTACTGTGCATGGACTCAAGATTTCTCTGACTAAACCCTTGTCCATCAAATCCTGGACTTGTCTCTTTATCTCCTCATTCTCTTGAGGTGTTAATATGTATTATTCTTTGTCCGACATACTTTCTCTTGGTATTAGATCAATGTGATGGTGGATACTCTTGATGGGTGGCAATGAGCTAGGTAAATCATCCACTACTATGTCAGCAAAATTCTCCACTAGCTCTTGAACTTCTTCAGGAAAATCATCCATAGAAGGTTTTGTAAGGAAAACTTTGGGTTTCCTCACCACAAAAAATTCCATCTCCTATTCCTTCTTGACTTCACTCAAGAGTTCCTTCCCGCTCATGAGAAGTATACTTGGTTTGGATTCTTCCTTTAATTTCTTCTCCTCTATTGGCAGTAACATGTGTGTCCTACTATTATTCTCGAAAGTATAAGTATTTTTCCTCCAATCATGAATGAAATTTCTGTCATACTACCATGGTCTCCCAAACAAAACATGACATAAATCCATGGGAATCAAATCACACAAAATCTCATCTCTATATCATCCTATCCTAAATTAAACAAGGCATTATTTAGTCACCGTTACCTGGTGTCCTTTCTGTAACCATGAGACTCTATATGGACTCAGATCCGCAGTTGTCTCCAACTCCAATTTCTCCACTATCTATGTGGATGCTAAGTTATCGGTTCTCCCACTATCAATTATCACCTTGCATACCATGTCTTTAGTCTTCCAAACAGTTCTCAACAAATTTTTCCTCTACACTGGTTTTTCAACCTCTGGCTCTAGCTTCAAGAGAACCTTCTTCATCATCAGAGATTTCCCATCTTCTGCACCTTCTGCCTCAACATTTCACTTTTTCTCTTTTGAAATGTGATCTTCACTTCCTCCTTTTTTTGTTATCTTAGGGCATTCCCAATACACGTGTCCTGTCTTTCCACAGGCATAACACTTCACTTCTCCTCTTATGCATCTTCCTCTTCCTCAAGGAAAATAATTTCTTCCACCATACTCTCTCCCTTGGGAAATTCCCCCTCTCTCTGAGTGACTATGTGGTCTTCCAGTCTCAACCTTGGGATTTTGTTCCTTATCATGGACAGTTCCCTTACCTCTTCTTAGACTCCTTCATCCACTTCATTGGCTCTATTTTCTGACCAACTTCTCCTCTGCCTTCAGTGAAATATGATAAGCATTGTCCACCGTCCTCATTGTCATCATCCTGATTTCATCCTATATTTCATATCTCAGGCCATTTATATACCTAGAAAACTTTTCATCATATTTTTCTCTCTGTCCAGACCAAATGTTCATCTTGTAAAACTCCTCTCTATACTCTTTCACTGTCATTCCCTTCTATCTCAGGTTTTGCAACTTCCTGAACAGATTTATCTCATAGTCCTTGGGTATGAATTTATCTTTCAACTTGGATACCATTTTGTCCCAATTATTGATCTTTTTTCTACCTTTGCATCTTCTGTCAGCCTGCAGTTCATCTCACCATAGCGCTGCATATCCTTTTAATCCCAACATTTGAGACTTCATAGGTCTTGTTGTCACGACCTTTCATTTTTGTGCCTCTAGAGTATGGGTTTTTTCGAACTTCAAATATTTTTCCATGTGGCCCCCTTGTGATCGAAAACCCAGATCAACTCGAGAATTCAGGACTCCAGAGATATTGACCTTTTCTTCTTGTTATTCTCCTAGACCCCTGGTGCTCCAAATCTTGAGATCTGTTGACACGGGTCCCTTGGAATGGACAACTGTGATTAGCTCCACCCTTCGGGACTTCGGTTGTTCTGATTTATTCCCACTTATGATCCTCCAAACTTGTGGAGTGTCGAAGGACCTAGAGGGTTATCCTTCATGGTGCTCTTCTATATCTAATGAATGTTATACCTTTGGAGAAACCCCTAATGGATCTCGTCCATTTGTTTTTTATCCTTCTGCAACATCTCCCTTGGGATTGATCTGCAACTTATCCTGAACTTGAATTCATGTCTAATTTAGAGGGGTAAACCCCATGCTACTCCACCATATCTAATGACGGTGAAAACTTTTGGAATCCCCCCAAATCGATCTCATTCACTTGATATTGATACCCATATCTATCCTGAGCTTGACCACATGAGATAAATAAAATCTCTGGCATCCTCATGTGCACTGCTTTGGCACTTTAAATCTTTTGACACAGAAATTTTCTAGGTCCCTCCTGCGAAACTCTTGTACTTGATATCCCTTCTGATATTTTTTGTCCCTAAGGTGTCCTAAACCTTTGGCGCACTCCTTATAGCTTGTAAACTTCTAATAAGTTTTGGGACTTATATATTTTTGAAAACAATCTCTCTGTTCACATTCTGATGCTCATCTCCTTTGATAACTTTCCAAGACTTAGAAAACATTCTCTCTCGACACACACCTTGCATGGGTCCTTTCTGAAATTTGATCTCCTCTGAGCAATAGTGCACTCCTTACACTTCACTTTAATTTAAAGCTATCTCTTCTGAGATTTTTTCCTCTGAGGTTTAAAGGGATCGAGCACACTCCTTGCATCCCTGGAACTTCCAATGAGTTTCATACTTAGATATTTCTTGATAAAATCTCCCTTACACACTTCTTGTGCTTGTATCCTATGAGACTTCTTCAACACTTAAACAAAGTGTTTTCTTGACACAATCATTTCATGAGTATTCTTTGAACTCTTATCTCCACTAAGAAATTTGGCACTCCTTTCACTTCAATTGTAAATTTTTGTTATCTCTTCTGGGCTTCCAAGTCTGTCTTAACTTGGCCTATGCACTCTTTGTGGGAACTATACACTCCTTGCACCAGGAATATTAGAAGAGAAACAAATCAAACTTATAGAAACATCAAAGGTTTCCACACTTAACCATGGAAAACATATTCATGCGTAAAAGATACATAAAGTGATAGAACACAGAGAACATAAAGACACATCACATGCACTAAGCTAATTTAGATGAACACAACACCAAACATTTGGAGTCAAACATCTCTTCTTGTATTCATTCAGTAAAATATGTACATGGACTCATACAAATCTCTGCAATTATTCATAATCTTCAACAATTCTCTCAGATAACAATCTGCAACAATATCAATAACATTCAGTAGCCTCATTTAGGCATAAAATACATATATTTATACATGGAGAGGCTTCTTGATCCTTCCCTCCAGTCTACCTTGGTGTTATCCTAACATGGTTAATACATTCATATACCAAGGACTATTACAATAAATATAATTTATAAAAAGATAAGAGTCGATGCTTTATATCTGTACAATGCTAAAGACATTTAAGAAATTACAGTCTCCTCTGATCTCATGTGATGGATCAACCCTCCAAAACATTAAAAGGTCTTTAAATTACAATGTTCTAAAAATATCGAAATAAACATGCCCTCCTTGGGATAAAAAATGATTTGAAATGCACGTTGGATGTTGAGTTGTCCTCCACTCGGCCTGTTTAAGTGTTGATGGTTATGCTCCTGCATTATTTTCCAAACTGATCAGGTTTGTACATTTCCTTCCATATAAAACTTTGAAGGGACTCATTTTTTTTTTATGCTTGGTACCCGTTATTGTATGTGAATTCAACTAAGTGTATATATTATTCCCACTTAGTTGGTTTTGTTCTTACGTACATTCATAACATATCTTCGATAATCTGATTTTTACATTTTGTTTTCCCATCCGTTTGTGGATGGAAACTTGTGATGAAATTCAAATTAGTACTCAAAACTAGAAACAATTCTTTCCAAAAAATTTGAGTTAAACTTAATATATCTATCTAAAATTACCATTTTAGGAACCCCATGTAGTCTAAATATTTCTTTCATAAAAAATTCAGCGATATTAATTTCTTTGTAAGTAGATTTCACAAGTATGAAGTCTGCAACTTTACTCAACTTATCAATCACTATGATGATTGAATCATTTTTTTTTGTGTGTCTTATACAAACCTGTAATGAAGTCCATTCAAATAATTTCTCATTCCCATTCTAGTATAGGTAGAGGTTGTAAAAGACCCGTCGGATGTTGATGTTCAGTTTTCACATGTTGACAATCTAAGCATTTAGATAGATATTCAGTTGTTCCATATTTCATATTAGGACAATATAATTTTTTTCTTAGGGATGTTATCATTTTCCAATATCCTAGATGACCAGAATAGGAATTTTTATGCAACTCATTCAAGATCCTCATCTTCAATTCAAAAGAATTAGGTAAATATAACATGTTTTTGAACCTTAATAGTCAATTATTGTCAATATTGAAATATATATTGTTCCAATTCCCCTCATTTTCCTACAAATGATCTGTTGTTTTGATGTATTCTTCATCATTTATGCTTGCATATTTTATTTTGTCCTCAATATCACTTTCAGTTTTTCTTAGAATTACTTCATATAATTCATTAGTTCTCTGGCTTAGTGCATATATGACCTTGTTTTCATTTCTTTTGATTTGTCGTACTTTGAAATCAAACTCACTTAAAAATTCTAACCACCTTGTATGTATTGCATTGAGATGTTGTTGACTAAAAATGTGTTTTACACCATTGTTATCTATTAGTAATAGAACTTGTATTCCCATTAAATAATGTCGCCACATTTTTAATGCATGAATTACAACTACTAATTCTGGATCACGAGTTATATAATTTATTTCATGTTCTTTTAATTTGCAAGATTCATAAAAAATTACATGTTCTTCATATTTTGAATAGATTAATATATCATCAATAAAAATCAGTACAAATTTCTCCAGGTATTGCTCGAATATAATATTCATCAGACACATAATTTTTTTTGGTGCATTAGTAAGTCCAAATGGAATAACTACAAATTCATAATTTCCATAACATGTTCTAAACACTATTTTATTTGCGTCTTCATAATTTATTCTAGTTTTATTTATACCACATCTTAAGTCTACTTTATAGAATATTTTTCTCCTCTTTAACATCCCACTCTTGTGCACACTTGATTCGACTTATTCTTTGAGGACACTTGCCTGCAAGTGATTCATTTCATTATATGATTGACTATTTCGATTATGGATTGTGATTATGTTGTGGATGTGATGATATGTTATTTTATTATATTTGTATCGATAGGTGCTATTGAATAGTTTTTCCTGAGTGTGCAAGACTCTGGACCAATTGAGGATGTCGATGGCATCAATGGACCTCCTTGGACTCTGGATTGAGTCTAGGAGTGGACTGTTTATGGTTTTTTTATTTATGTTATTAAATATGTGAAATATGAATAATATATTATGATATTTTTTATAGATCGTTGGCATGTTCATTGATGGATGCAGGTTGACGATATATTTCTAATCAAACTCACATTTGGAGTAAAGGTGTCACGCACAACAACTAGGGATATTGAGGGAGAGGTGTGGAAACAACCCTTCCACAACCTACTAGCACTCTCGCCATGGCTTGAAATATAGGTTAACAATTACCTATTTTGAGAGATCCGCGATTCCATGACGTCGGACTGTGACAGTCACTTATGATGATTCTAATCAGCATGCAATAAGGAAGGTTTCTTATTCCTTAGAGGCCCTTAGTCTCCCACAAGGTCACCTAATGGAGTATTGACTCCAAGGGCTTGACGTTACCAAAATTAGTCAAAAGGTGAGTGGCACCCTTGGAGCATGTAGTGAGTCTTGAAGGGAATGTCGCGTAAATGAAACATGAATGCAGGCAAGTGGCACCCTTGGAGCACATAGTGCGTCTTGAAGGGAACATATCTATTTTAATATTGGTGAGTTAATGAACCTAAGTACCTAGAAAACTATGTCTCCTTAGGACTTGGTCAGCCTTAAAATGAATGTTACATGAGGAAGATTAATAATTATAAAATTTTCCCTTAAAAAAAAAATTATGGTGAGCCTAAAGAATTTAAATCATAGGTCTAAATAGGCCTGGAGAACTAAAATTTATTTAAGAATGTAATAAATGGGGGGATGAAGAAAATGGGGGTGAAAATTAAATAAAAAAAAATATTAATGGAGGATTAAATTATTTAAAAGATTAATTGTTGGCTAAGTACATAACCTGCTAATTTAGAACTTAGACCAAAAAGGGGAAACTTAAAGACAAAAGGAATGTCGAACATAGAAGGGAATCTAGCCTAGAGAAATTTCTATTTTCAAACTCAACTAAGATTTAAGAAATGTGTTAGTCATTAATGGGAATGTAAGGGAATAAAGGGACATCGAGGAGAATTTTTAGGAACTCTTTGAGATGTGTAATGGAAATAGGCAAATTAAATTTCTGGTGCAACTATGGCGCAAACCCCCTTCCCTCCAAAGGGCTTCTCGACCTCCCAGTCTTGGATCATTCGAAGTACTAAGTTGAAGCGACTCTTTGGGTCCCTACGGTTACCCAAAACCATTATACTTACATGGGCCCCTTTTTCCCAAGTGACCACAGCTATGACTGTGGGTCTATCCCTTCACGATTCAAACTTCAGGGATATTCCAAGCTATTCATTCAACTTTTCCCAAACCTCTCTTTTCAAAAGTCCCAGATTTTTGCCATGCATCTCCTCATATTTTCTAACCCTACTATGGTTCAGATTTCACAATTTCGCAAAACTCTAGGCCACTCACCTACGACCCTCCAGATTTCTGAACCCCATATTCCTTAATCCGTTACCACGTTCTCTCTTTGCGATCAACGACTGTGGTCAAATAGCGACTTCGGACTTCATGATTCTACTTTTTCCAAGACCTCAAACTTCTCAAACTTCGAAGTGATGAAACAATTTACAACTATCCTTCGTGTAGCTCTCCCAGATCTGATGGTCTGGAATCGTTCGCTTCCCTCTAGAACGAATACCGTCCACTGACTTTTATGGAAACTATAGAGACTTCTTCCCTTGAATATTTTCTTCCGCTCTCCCTCTTGAACTTAAATCCTCGACTTTCTATGATTCCTTTAAACCCATTCTTCGACCCTTAGTCGAAATCCTGACTTGCACACACCTTGTATAGGTTCTCTTCCACTCTCAACTCCTCTATGGATGATTTCTCACTCCTCGCGATTTCTTTGTGATCACTTCTGCCTTCTGTGACTAAAAATTATGCTACCCTTTTTTATCTTGTGAGTCTGAAAACTCTATCATGCATTCCTTGTGGACGTCAATGCACTCCTTGCATATATAAGTTTTGAACTACCTATTTTGAGCTTATGAGTCGAAATAGACTCCGTCAACTCACTCCTTGAGGATGTTATGCACACCTTGCACATGATCAATGAAGAGAAACAATTGAAACTTATTCAATACTCATAGTGAGCCATACACTCAATCCTGTAACACATTCATGGATACAAGAACATGAGATAACAGAGAATTGAAAAATAATCAGAAACTCTACCATTCACTCACTTAGATAGACACGATAACAACACAAATTTGGGACAATAATCCTCTGTTGTGTTCATTCAACTGAACTCTACATACATTCATAGAGAAATTCTTTGTATCTCTCATCTCTTGACTAAAATGACAATCTACACATCAGATTCAATAGCCTCTCAAAAACAACCATTACTGGGCAAGATTAAAAATCTTATACAAAGGGGTGCTCTTCAACCCTTTCCTTCCAACTACTCTAGTCTATCTTATCAAAATTAAATGTGATCAACTACTAAACATTTATTACAATAAATATCAAGTCAAACAGATAAGTGTGGAGACTCCAAATCAGTGCTGCGATCCTTCACATTAAAACAAAATAAATCCCATCATCGATATTACACGATGGCTCAACCTCTAATCATTAAAGATGTTCATAACTCAAAAATCTTTGTAAGATATTACATTAATACACCATCTTCAAAATTTAAATTATTTCAAAATACGCGCTAGTGCGCCCAGCTGTCTCCCACTTGTGCTTTGCTAGCGATGCTCCTACATCATACTCCTCTGGCTGAAAAATTCATGGACTCCTGTCCATGAGCTCCTTCACTTATTTTTCATGCTTTTGGATGTCTACTTCACCAACCCAACTGGCATGTTCTATTGGTTGTCCTTTCCACTTTACCAAATATTCAAAATATGTTCTCCTTCTGGTCTTCTTACCAATTCCTTGATCTATGATCTTCTCCATATGTGGATTCTCTACTACAGGCATCTATTTCTCCCAGTGGATATTCCTTTGATCTTTAGATCTTTCAGCTCCATCTTCCTTATACGGATACATGTCTGCAATGTTCAATATGGGCGATATACCCACATCTTCTGGCAGTTCTAGTTCATAAGAATTCTCTCCAAATCTTCTCAGGATTTTACACAGGCCTATATTTTTCAATTTCAACTTATTATATGTTCCCCTCGAGAAACTTTCCTTCCTTATATGTGCTATAAATTGATCTCCAACTTCAAATTCAAGATTTCTCCTGTGTTGATCAACTCTTCATTTATATTCATTGTTTCTCTTCTTCAACTGCTCCTTGATTTGATTATGAAGTTCCTTCATTTCTGTAGTGATGTCTTCGGATCCTGCACTCCTAAACTTTCTCTGCTTTAGATCTCTTAACTCTGACACTCGTCACGGATTAATTCCATACACGATTTGAAATGGAATTTTCCTAGTGCTTATGTTCACTGAGTCATTATATGCAAACTCTGCTTGTGCTAGAATCTGGTCCCACTGATTATGGTGTTCAATGACCAAAATCCTTAGCAAATATCCTAAGCTTCTATTCACCACTTAGGTCTGTCCACCTGTTTATGGATGATATGCAGAACTAAAAGATTGCTTGTTAGATTACTGAGAGGGGGGGGTGAATAAGTAATAGAGAAATTATAATCCTTTTTAAACCAAATAATCCAAGTGTTATATCAATGTAGAATTATCATCCAATAATGATCAATGAACAAATGAACAATCATACACATACACAATACACCATTTTTTTACGTGGAAACCCAAAGTGGGAGAAAACCACATAATACTTTTTCTTATATGTATTGAAGAATTACATTCATTGGAACCACCAACTTCCTCTGTTTTCCAAGTGCAACTGGAAGGAGGCTCCAAATGTAGTGTCCCCAAGGCCGAGCCCCATTGTAAACCAAGTTCTGAAAGGAATTGTGATTATGCTTTATAGGTTGGTGAGCCAAGTTCTTATAAGCTGGAGACTTATGTGTTTGTTAGGCCAGGGAGCCTAAGTGTTGAAGGCCATGAGCTTGTTGTTGTACTTGTATGTATGCAAAACATTTAATAAAATATAAACACCGCTAGGTGCAGACCGACCACGATGAATGAGTGAAGGGAGACTAAGTATCCACAGAGTGGGCAAGGAATTAGGATTTGAAAGGTGGGAAAGGGGCTAAGTGTTGAACTTGGGGGCTAAGCCTAGGGGGGGATTAAGACTGGGAATAATATTTTAATATTATTCCAAAAGAACATGTGCATCTTATGTTTCATTTCATCCTAAGTTTTGGAAAGGGTAACCGTGCAAAGGGGATGCATGCTGATGGAATGCATGCAGTTCCAAGGGTGACAAGTGTCAGCCCTGGTGCATGCAAATAAAATGGCCAAGAAGAGCTGTGAGAGGGGCTCTCCTCCATTCTACCTGACAGTCTGAAGGAAAATGATTGGACCTCTGCAAAAGAATACCCTGGTGCATCCCTGAAAGCTGAAAATCCTGGGTTGACTTCTGAGATAGGCGGTACCACCCCTGTCTGAACAGTTCGAACCTGTGTTGACCCTACATGGATTGTTTATCACGAATCCCCGACAACCAGAGCATGAGTCTATTATATGCTGGCGGATTGGGAAATAGAAGTGACCATCCATTGTTGAACCTGTTGGGAAGCTCGTGTCTGTTTTCCTGTGAGTTGTTGTGACCACGCAGTGCTAGACTACGTGGGGTCTTGCTGGCCAACAGTGCAAAGCTCTCTCTAAGTGAGAGAGGTAATAGAGGTTGGAAGAATAGGTTGTGGGCCTGTGAGCGATTCTCTCTAGGTGAAAGAGTGCTCGAAGGAAGGAGAGGACTCCTGGAAGGAACCCTGTAGCTACCACAGAGCTCGGAGACTTCCAGTCCGGCCTGCTCTTGTAACCCAAGGCAAGGGAGGTTAGCAGCCAAAGGACTGTTTAGGTGACAGATAAGGTGTATTCTCCTGGGGTGGAACATGCATGTGGGGAATAAGGGACTATGGGCAGTGACCGTGGGAGGTTCCTAGGATAGAATCCCTTCCTTGTGGTTGTGTGTTGTTTTTCCTATAACCTGAGCCTAGCCTAGATTTCCTTGCCTTGGGGTGGAGCTTAGTCCCAACTCGGGGGTGACCCACTGCTTAGCTGATGAGCAACGTGGTCTAAGGCTGGGAGGTTCGTGGAAGGCCTGCACTTGGTTGGGGGATTCTACCACTGTTAAGAGATAAGTATCTAATCATGTTTTTATCATGTTTTGCATGACTCTACTACTTATTATATCATGATTTTCGTTGTGTATATGAATTTGTATGAAATGCTATGGACTGTTAATTATGGCAGTAAATCATATGAATACTCTGTGTAGAATGTGTTTATTTGTTTAAATGCATGAGATTTATAATACCTATATGAGTTATGTGCAAAGTGGTGTTATAAGTTTTCTTTTAAGAACGATTAAATGAAGTAGTAGAAAAGGTGTGCTACAATTTGGTATCAGAGCCAAGGTTTCGACACTGAGCCTAGATGGGCCAATGGAGCAGTCTTTAGACCAGGAATGAAAAGGGAAATCGGGTCTGGAAGGCCAATTTCGGTCCTTGGTTTGCCCCGAAGGGTCAAGGAGTTACTTGATGAGTTTTTAAGCTTAGGAGTTTAGCGACGTGTGAAACCATAGTCGAGATGGTCTATGGCCACGGGGAAATAGGTCTCCATAGAGATAGAGTTAGAACCTTAGGATCTGCTCGGAGAGGGAAGGTGGATCCTCGTGACTGTCGGATCTGGAGAGTATGCACATGGTTTAAATCCCTTTGAAATTGCATAGGAGTGTGGAAATCGTGATATGCGAAATCTTGAAACAATCTACACTGTAGATCGTGGGGAGAAGAACTTGACCGTTGGATCAAGTAGTTTAATAGACAGTGATTTCGGGATTTCGGAAAATAGAAGTTCAAGATGTGTGGATGCATGAACTTTCGATGCTGAAACCCCAAAACACCGAAAATATCTATGCCATGGATCTGAGGAGGGGATTTGACCATTGGATTCCATGCTTAGATTGGATGTGGACGCATGAATGCGTACCATGTGCCAGTGAGTCGAGGAAACAAGTGAGAGTGGTGGGACCCGATGACGTCATTAAAAGTGACGTGGACCCTTTTGAACGTACCACATGTCATGGTGGTGAAGGATGACAGGTATGTTGTGGGCCCGGAGAATAAATTAACTCGTGATTTTAGGAACTCGCGAGATAAGGGCATGGGAGCTTGACATTGAGATGTGTGAAGTCGCGAAGTAGCGAGAACGAGAGGAGAAAAGTCAACATTGCTCCTCGGGGTTTCATGAAAGGGAGGCACCATGGTTGGATTCCACAACTCATGAAGGTGTTGATAGCGAAGAGTGATATCACTTAGCCTAAACTACGTTCATGCGTAACCAACGCTAGCAAGGAGGGAGCCATACCCGTGTCGCATCTCGGGTATCAACGGTTAGAGGAAACGAGTCGAGGGTCTTCGACTCATGAACTCACGAGATTGCGAATTGCAAAAGGGTGAATCTAGTTACAAATATATAACTGTGGGATCTTTGTGGACCGAAACCCAAAGTCCTGAAATCCCGAAGTGCCGAAAATGAAAGTTTCAAAAACACGAAAAATTGCAGAACCAAACGAGAGCTCAGAAAACTTAATTGAATCAAAATGTTTTTCGTTCTTGTTTGTATTGGCTTCTAAATGTTACAGATTGTTCTGAAGAAGTAATGGTCTGAAAAACTTCGAATTTAATTGCACAGTGCGTGTGCAGAGTTCAACGGAGCTCAAGATTCCAGTTAACCAACGCCGAGTATGGAATGGGAAAATGTGATGATTGCCTCTGAAACAGGAGATGAACGGGAAGGAAAGGATGTCAATTTGGGAGTGGAAGGATCGAACTCCAACAAGCATGGAAAAGAGATGGATAAGGAAGGGCATATGATGCAACTCATCGAAAGATTGTAGAAAGATGCCCAGGCTCACCTAGTTGATAGCCGAAAGCTCATGAAAATCAGGGATCGACAGGGTGATTTCAACTTTAAAATGTTAAAGAGCCTGGAAAGAATAGAAAATAAATTGGAAAAAGGGAGTGACACAAGAAGATCAAGAAGTGTCAGAACACCTGAGGGGAGAAGGAGATCGAGGAGTGGTAACATACATTACCGTCTCTCCTCGAAGCATTATGGAAAGGAGACACATAGTAGTTCAAGCCCATCCCCTACCAGAAAACATCGAAAATCTGGAAAGGATGAATTGAAAGGGGAGATGAACAAGATTAAGCCTCCAACATTCGATGGAGAGAATAAGAAGGAAGAATATGCCGAGACCTGGTTTCTTGGCATGAAGGAATACTTCCAACTGCAGAATTATTCTACCCATGCATAAGGAAGAATTGCAATGTACCAACTGAAAGGAAAGGCATCCATGTGGTGGGATCAGTTTGTGCAGGTGCAACACATCTGAGAGAAAGAGGTCACTTGGAAGGAATTTAAGAGGTATTTCGAGAAGAAATACCTAACTAAAAGATTCTATGACAGAAAGATGAAGGAGTTCTTCGAACCCAAGTTGGGAAGTATGACCATTGATGAGTATGAACGAAGTTTTTTGGAACTACTGAAGTATGTTCCATTCATCAAAGACAAGGCTGTCAAGATTCAGAGGTATCTGAGTGGAATTCCAGTTTCCATTGGTGACAAGATTCAATATGATGATCCTAAGACTATGGAAGAAATAATAAGAAGGGTGAAATGCTTATACGAATAGAAAAGAGAAAAGCCTACCTTTCGGAAGGCTTGGGATGACTAGAACAGGTTTAAGAAAGAATGGAGGCAGAAGGGAAACATACCTCCCTTTTTCAAGAATGGCCCTGGGGAACAATCATCCTTTAGAGACCCCAGGAAAGTTGAAGGGAGTGAGAAGATGCCAAGGCCTCCACCTATGGAGTGTTGGGGCTGTAAGGAGAATCATAGGTACAGAGACTACCCCCACAAAAATGAAAAAGCAAGAACTGTCCATACTGTTCAGCAAGCTGAAACAATGGAGGATATGGGCAGCAGAATGTCGAGGATCTACACAGCCTTGGACAACAAGCAAGAAGAATTTCAATCGCACATGATTGAAGTGGAAGGTACGATCAACAACCGACCACTTGTTATTTTAATTGATTCAAGGTCTAGCCATAGTTATATAGATCTTAGAGTGGTTGAAAGTTTGCACCTAACAAGAAGCAAACATGAGAAGTATTGGTTAGTACAGTTGGCCATAGGGACCAAGAGGAAGGTCACTGAATTGGTTAAGTTTTGTTCAGTGGACATGAAAGGGATGAGCACTAAGGTTGAATTGAACATTTTTCCTTTAGGCTCATACGATTTCTTAATTGGGATGGACTAGTTGGACCAGCACCATGCCCTTTTGGATTGTCATAACAAGAGGTTTTCATGCCTGAATAAGGAGGGAAATTAGGTAACAATCCACGGAATTACCAGAGCCGTGGCTGTGAGGGAAATCTCAGCCATGCAACTAAAGAAATGTTACCGGAAAGGCTATCAATTATATGCATCTTAGGTGGAAGAAGCATCTCGAGATGTAGTATCGAATCTAGAGGATCATGAAGTACGCAAGGAGTTCAAGGATGTATTTTAGGAGGTACCTAGACTACCTCCGAGGAGGGACATTAATTTTTCTATAAATTTGATGCCTAGAGCAGCTCCAGTTTTGAAGGCTCCTTATAGAATGAGTACACTAGAGCTAAAGGAGTTGCAATTGCAGCTCGAAGAGCTACTAAAGAAAGGTTACATTTTCCCTAGTGTGTCACCTTGGGGAGCCCCGATCCTATTCGTGAAGAAGAAAGATGGGACGTTGAGGTTGTGCATTGATTTTTGACAGTTGAATAAGGTCACTGTCAAGAACAAGTATCCTCTACCAAGGATTGATGATCTTTTTGATCAGTTGAAAGATGCAAAAATATTTTCAAAAATGGATCTTCGATCAGGATATCATCAAGTGAGAATAAAGGATGAAGACATTAGCAAGACCGCCTTTAGAACAAGGTATGGTCATTATGAGTTCACAGTGGTGCCATTTGGATTGTCCAATGCACCTCCTATTTTCATGTGCTTAATGAATGGAGTGTTCATAAATTATTTGGACAAGTTTGTCATAGTCTTCCTGGATGATGTCTTGGTGTATTCCAAGACAGAGGAAGAACATGAGCAACACCTGAGAATGGTGTTGCAGGTGTTGAGAGAATACTAGTTGTACGCAAAACTGAGAAAGTGCTCTTTTTACCAAAGGCATATCCATTATTTGGGGCACATTATATCTGAAGAAGGGATCGTTGTGGATCCTGAGAAGGTACAGGCCATTTGAGAATGGCCAGCACCAAGGAATGTGGTAGAAGTTAGATCTTTTATGGGTCTGGTAGGCTACTATAGGATGTTTATAGTTGGATTCTCAAGGATAACTCATTCTATCGCCTCCTTACAAAGGAAGGGGAAGAAGTTCCAGTGGATTGAAGAATGTGAGAGCAATTTCCAGCGATTGAAGCAACTGCTAACCAGTGCTCCAATCCTGAAGATTGCAGATCCAAACAAGGATTACATAGTTTGCACAAATGCATGTAAGGAGGGGCTGGGAGGAGTTCTTAGCCAAGAGGGATTTGTAGTTTGTTATGAATCCCGAAAGTTGAAGGAACATGAGAAGAATTATGCCACT
>CBVK0102368568.1:0-13432 GCA_900067695.1 Picea abies
CGACGATTCCAGGTTTCACTGAGATATCGATGGGTATCGTGGGCGAAATGTTACTAAGGTTCCCTTCGGTAAACACATCTCATGTAGGTCTAGGAACAGTCGTAATAACAACAACGGTCGACGGAGTCGAAATCCGTTGGTAGTTCTCAAGGGTCTGTTGTTCCAGAAACAGAATGGAACGATGATGTCCATCGTCCAGAGGGTTGTCATCCAAGATGGACATGATCATCTCGTCAGTTGGAAAAACAATGTGGAAAGGATCAGGAGACAACTCCTCAGAAGAAGAAGTAAGAGGGTTTGCCGATTGAATAGCTTGATAAGCGGACTCAATCGGACTTAACGGCATAACGTCGCAGAAACGAACATGATCTCCAGGAACAGGGACTATCCAAGGGTCAGCAGACACTGGAAGTTCACGAGGCATGGTAGAGATCATGTTAATAGATGCAACTGACAGGCTTGGAATATTGGGTGGTGGTGGTATGGGAAAAGTACCCATTAATGATGAATCTTTCAACAGACCGACTCCAACATTCTCATAACCTGGTGGGGTGTTTTCTATGAAAGGCACGTTGCCTGTGCGAGTATCGGCATTAAAGAAAGAAAGTTGATCAACCGTGACCACTTTGCCCTGGTGAGGAAAACGTAGGACACGAAAAAGGGTTGACACGACAGCACGCATAGAATCGACCCAACTTCGTCCAAGTAGAAGATTATAATCTAGAGGAGTATCGAAAACTTCCACTTCTATCTGAACGGTCTTACCTTCTAAAGTAACAGGAAATGATGGAAGAACACCATATGGCTTAAAACAGGAACCATTGAAGGCTCGCAAAGTGTTTTGTGACTCTGTTAATGGTGGAGAGCCAATGGCTTTCCAACAAGAAAAAGACATTACACACGTAGAGGCCCCTTCATCAATGATCGTCCGACAAATGCTTTTGTCGGCGACCACAACCTGTATCTGAAATGCAAGTTGTGGGGGTAACCTTGGAATATGGTCATCCAAGTTAAAGACTATCAAATTTGAATCCGTGGGATCAATTCCACCTATCGCTTTCAACAGAGCCCTTCTCTGCTCGGGACAAGATTGAAGAACTTCGAGGGCAGACATCGCTGAGGGTGCTTGGGCCAGATATTCAACAATGCTATAGTTCTGGGCTGCCCTAGCATGAGGATTGAATGCCAACTTCTTAACGACACCTTTGGGAGGTCGTAAAACTGTATCAAGACTTGGTCTTTCGATATGAAGAGGACCATTGGTAGGTGGATTTGGTGGAGATGGTTGAACCAATTCGGGAGGTAGATCTTCAACCTTCTCTTTAGAAGGAGTATAGTCTTTAGCTCTAGTGGTAAGTGTAATATTGTTCTTCGAAGAATCACCAGTGCACATCAAAACATAGGACTGTGTAGAGGTAGATGGTTGGTCATGAATGACCAACGAAGCCTGTTGTTGAGACGGGAAAAGTTGAGACAAGACTATCGGTGTAGAAAGTTTCGGTGTTCCTTGAAGGAACTTGTTGACCTCGGCACGTCTCGGACAATCCTTTGTGTAGTGATCGTCACCACAGATAAGGCAAAGATAACGTGGCTTGCGTTTCTCCCGGTCATCAACAGGGGGTGATTTGGTTTGCTCCATAGGATTACTGTTTTTACCCTCCTTATTTTTGCCTCTCCCTTTTCTAGACTTAGTCTTACCGGCGGGTGTAGATTGAACAACGTTCACTTCTGAGGTTTTACCGGGGGGAGGAGCAGGAGATGGAGCACTTTGTACATTAGAAGATGTGGATTTTGGGGTTGTGGTGGAAACTGTATGTGATTGGCTATGAGTAGAACCAATCACACCATTGGCTGCATCTGAGGCAACCGGAGGTGCAGAAGAGGTAGAAGTACCAGGACAAGGTAAGTTGGGTAGTAAATCATACAAAGTTCCCGTTTGCGAATAAATGAGATCCAAATACTGAGCTCGACTAATAGCCTGATCTTCTGTAACAACACCGCCCATAACAATGTCTTTAGCGATTTTTTTTACAAAAGATTTTGTAAACCATTCTTCCAGTAACTGATCAGGAAGTTCGAGTTTGATGAGACGTCTCCTCCGTCGCCACTCATGAATATGATCAGATATATGAGTGCCCGAACTTTGTTTAAAGGAGGTTAAAATCTCAGTTCCAATATCATAACGGATCGGTAACTGGTAATGTGTTAGAAAAGCCATCGCAAGGGTGTTGAAATTGGAAAAGAAACCTCGTGGTAATTCAATGTACCATTTCGCAGCAGCACCCGTAAGAGTTCTTTGAAAAAGATGCAATCTAATGGAGTCGTCCATCAATGAGTTAGATGAACACCATAAATGGAAGGTCATGACGTGATTATTTGGGTCCTCTCCCACCTTCCCATCGAATTTCGGAATGTTCGATGGAAGTTTTGCAGGAATAACAGGCCATTGGGGAGAGTGACGAATAGGATCATTGAGAATCCTAGACAAATCTAGCAAATCAAGGGTAGCAAGAAAAGGCAATTGCCGATTCACCTGCGGATACTAGTGACTTTGGGGCAGAAGTCTTATCGGTAGTCCAGTGGGAGCATAGGCAGTTTGACCCCAAAGAGAAGATCTTGGTTGGCCTTGTGGTGGTAGAATAGGATAGTAACCCTAAGGATTTTGACCTTGAGTTTGGGGTTGAGTAGTTTGACCAGTACCCCAGATAGGATTAGTCACCCCTGGATATGGTTGGCCTGGAGTAGGGGCAGCGGGTTGCCCCCCAGCATTTTGAGGAATGTTTTGCATAAGTTGATTCCAATATTGGGCCAAGGTAGGAGGGATATTTTGTCCTAACGGTGAGGTCGGTGCCCCTACCAAAGGGATAGTTCCACCTGGAGGTTGTATACTAACTGTAGGTTGTGCAATAGTTGCAATATGTTCGGGGAAAGGAAAGGTACTACCCTGACCACCAATAGGAACTTGTACATTAGGTGCAACGGTGGGAATAATGCTACCAACATTAGGTGCAATGGTGGGAATAATGCTACCAACATTAGGATTGCCAGTAGGAAACTGAGGGAGTGTCGGGATGAAACCGGGAATAGGATGCCTAGGAAACTGAGGACCACCTGGAGAGCCAGCAGGAGTTTGAGGTGGTGTTGGATGCGAAGCATTCAACATAGGATTTAACGCATGGTAACCAGGAGGTAGATTAGGGGTAGCCTCAGGAGTTCGTTGGGTATTAATAGGGGCAAGAGTAGTTGCCGGAATCGTAGTTTGGACACTCGAAGTAATAGCAAGATGAGCCATCTCAGGAGGGAGAATAAAACGATAAGTTGTAGTCACTGGTGTAGTTTCTGGTTCAAGAGACTCAGGAGGGTTAATGATTTCGTATACAAGGGATTCAGTACCAAACAAGACTCGTCGGAAATCACCTGACCAAGAAGGATCTTGGCCTGCTACACTGCGAGAAGGCCCGGCGATTGATTCAGTAGCTGGAAGATCGTCACCAGCAAGATGAAATCATCCCGTAGGTCTTTCACCATGACGAATGCGATAATCCTCTATGGTATTGTGAATCCGAAACTCAACAAGAGGATCAATGGTTTGTACTTGTGGAGGTGGTGTAAAGACTTCTGGATCGTCACTTATGTCTGCGTGTGGTAAAGTGACAAGAGAGATTTCACCCGAACGAGGAGAATCCTCAGGGGTATCCTCAGGTGTTGTTGTATGCAAAGGTTCTGAAGCTTCCAGATGTTCTGGAGACAAACCTTGCATCCTACGCGAACGTCGCGGGGGAGCAATTGTAAATGAGTAACAAACTCCTCAACAAAAATCCTATGGTCGACTACGAGAAAACAACAGCATACACTAGTAAACAAAATCTAGAGATAATCACCAAGCAAACAATACCTTCTAATATCGAAGCCACTAGTTGGTGATGAAATCCAACGTCGCAACAACGATATGAGAAGGGGCGGGGCTAGGGTGAAAAAGTTACGTTGATGACCTGCTTAACAGACTTACGCCTTGGTGCAAGCTTCCACGCCTGTAATTGTGGATTTACCCTCCAAGGAGCCTGAGTGAGTTTGATCAACGTCGATTACAGGTACCACAGAGACTTTTCCCTCTACAGTCACCTTGGGTAAGAACCTAGAGAGAAAGGCCACTAAGGTTACCACAGACAAAAATACTTCCTGGGGAAACAGTCGTCAGTCCGATCCACACGCAAAAGTAGGGTATCGAGCCCGAAATCAACTCAAAGGCTTCCACTCATAATTGTGGGTATAGCTCGGAGTGACCCCCATAATACATGCAATCTCTACACTGATGTCAAAAGAGTAGGTTAGTATCCCTGTCAACACCAATGCGACCTAATGCTTGACCCTTGTGTTAGAAGGGCTTCCCAGGACAATATGTGGCCAATGGAATTTTACACTCCCTATCTCAAGATCCTATTGTGTGTTTCTGAGCTTTGGAGAGTGTGTCTCTCTTCCTACTCCAAAGCACTAGCCAAGCTAAATGTTGGTGTAAAAGAGCCCTATAAAAGAGTGACTAGATCAATTTTAATTATTACGCAGTGTTTTTTAAAATGGATGTTGTTTACTCAGAGGCAATGGAAGTGAAACTTAATGATATGTGACTCTGACCCAATCAATGCAAGGATATGATGAAATGTAATCTTTTTCATTCGATGAATCCTAATTATGGGAGAGAGAGAGAACAATTTCTGAATTAATCTCAATACTATCATGCACGTGTAATACTCAATTTCCATGTTTGATATGAATGCAAACAATCATGTATTAATGAATACTTTCGTAATGTCTTTTTCAAAACTGGAATACTCTACAATTTTGATTTTCAATGATGCTTCAAAGGTAAAACAAAGATCTTGAAAGAAAACAAACGGTTCACTTTGCAAGAAGGACTCTAATGAATGAGAAAAGGAAACCAAAATATAGAGATCCAAACAAACAACCCAATCCAATACTGTCAATGAAAGCAAAAACAAAAACAAACCAAAATAGGTTCTCAATGTAAATGAAAATTGTCCTTTTGGACCAACAAGTACAAGAGAAACATCAAAAACTTAACTTCCAATCAATCACTGATCCTTAACCAACACGACACAGTCAACTCCAGTAATCAGAGAGAAGAAAAATGCCAAAAAGGGCTAAGAGACGAAAGTCAAGTGACCAAAGCAAAATCAAACCTAGAAGACCTAGATCAAGTCCAGCAAGCAAAAGAAAGAAAAAATAGGCAAGCCAGCAATCCAAATAGTCAAAAAGACTTGAATCAACCTTATTGAGCTATTGCAAAAGTTAGAATTTGATTTCAAAAAAATTTCAAAATCTGCCCGCAGGCAAGCCTTGGACACAGTGCGAGAATGTAAACTTCTCGCAGGTGACTTCAATGCAGAGTGAGAACAGTTCACGCTGGAAGATATAAGCAGGGTGCGAACTATCAGGATTCTCGTAGAATGCTAATGAGTACAGTGCGGGAATCTCTGAAACTAATGAAAAATTTGAAAAACCAAGAAAAAATCAAACTGGCTTTTGGACCCAGAAGGTCACTCAGGGTATCCTGAGGACTCAGAGATTCTCAAATCAGGAGAAGAATGCAATCAGAACAAATGGCCACAGAAAATCTAAAAACCAAAAAGACAAAAGGGAATTTTCCCCAGCGGAGTCGCCAATTTTGTTATAGGATAAGTCCATGAGTGCAGACACAAACCGACCTCCCTAGATCCACCTGGATCTAGAACAAAACAAGACAGAATACTACTCTTTCCCTAGATCTAGATCATTGAATGAACTGAGAGAAATGGATAGTGGACATACCTTATGAATGCTCTCCTAAGATCTCTGTTGTTCCTCGCTCCGCTTCGATTCTCTTGCATCGTCCAATCACAACAGTACAAACCAATCAAAGTACGAGCAAATTAATATATTCAATACATGTGATCAAGGAATCATGTAATAAGATGACATCATCATTATGGGAAAGGGACATATTCATGTATTAAATTAACTGAAAGTGAAACTTACAACCTAAGCCTTGATGTCGTAGGTCTCCTTTCAATGGCTCCTAGCTTTGACACACACACTTGCTCATGCATGAAGAAAATCAACCACATAAGATGACCTTGTTCTTTGCTGCTGTAGCATCAGTTCTCCATACAGTCTTGCACCAATTCTCCAATCCATATCTTGCTAGCTTGCTTCTAATTTCTCTTTTTAACCCTGTCCATGAGCAATCTCCTCAATATATAGGAGAAGATAGTTTAGTTACTTGGATAGAGAATGATCCCAATATATCTGGAAAGTCAGTATTTTGCCAACCATTCGAAAGCCAAATCATCCTTCTAGAAGATTCCTTCTAGAAGGATCGAGAACTCATCCATTTTCCTTCTTTAGAAACATGTTCGCACCCTGACTTTGAGCACAGTGCGAGAAGTTCGCAGTCAAGCTGAAGGCAGCCTGCGGGAATTAAGGATTCTCGCAGGAGAGTATATATGCAGCCTGCAAACTATATTTAAACTAAGTTTTCTAGAAACTGACAAGTGCAACCTTTCTCATGAAAATGTTCTTAGTAAAGAGTTTGATTTTCTATTATCATGACACTATCATGACATCATCCCGATGGACAAAAATGTGGATAACAATGGGAGGATAAAGAAAAAGATTTATTTTATGAAATCTGTCATTATGTAGTGGTGTCGATTCATGTCACCCTATATGGTTTCCCACCTTCCAAAATTTCATAAAAATTCATGGCAAACTTGGGTAAAATAGCAAACTGGTATATTGAGGAAAATTTTTCCTATATCAGGGTTTTTGGGTGTTCAGTTCCCCCACACGCTCTCCCAAAGTTTTTACCATATCGACTGGTATGCCGAGAGGTGGCTTATCAGATCCTAACAAGGGGCATTAGTAAAGAATTGAAAGCAGCCCATAAAAAGGTCTGTTCAACCTTCCCTCTTCAGGTTGGTATGTTTTCGTTGTTAGATTTCGACCATTCGAAAGTAGAGGTTGCGGCTCTAGAAGACGTCAAGTTAGTTGATATTGAGTTTAAAAGGCATGATCCCCAAAAGATCGTGGAAGATAACCTGGATCAATACAATTTAAGGAAGTATGTGCACGAGATTTCCCCACAGGATGAGATATTTAGGGGAGCCAGGTCATATGAGGAAGTATTGAGTAGAGTCTGAACTCTGCCTCCAAATCAACTAGCCAGTTTCTACAATTTTCAAAAGCACAGAAAGAATAGTTTGTCAAATGTATTACAGAGAGAGCGAATAACACCTTCATCTACATAGGAAGCTACACCTAAGGATTTGGAGGCAGGAAGTTCTGAAAAACAAAGTACTGAGGAAAACCCAAAGAATGTCAAAGTCTCAATGTAGGAAGTGGAGACTTCATTATCAAACCCACCTGATACTCAAACAAAATCTCAGTTTGAATCTTTTCTAAATAAGGGACAGGATACATCATTGTCTACACCAGACAAATCGTCTACCAACACAACAAAGCAACAATCATCCACAGAGATAGGTAGCCCCATTATCTCATTAACACCTTTATAGTCAAGTCGAGGAAATCCCAATTCTGAAGTCATATCTATAGAGGATCTTACTCTGATTTTAGTCGAAGAAATGTGTCCTTCATACTTCTTTTTCAGTAAGAAGAGGAGGGCCATAGTTAAAAGAGAAACGCATAAAAAAGATGGTGCAACAGTCAAAATGAAAAGAATGTTGTATGATGGACATGGCCTAGATGATTCAAAGTTCCCTAAGGGAATGGTAGGTTCATTAGGTGCCTTTTCCACGACCAATCAATATTCAATAGAAAATCTAGTTGATCAACTGAAACAAAGGAACCTGTTGGTAAGGAATTTGCAAGACCAGATAAAGACCAGATGAAGACCATGGAACAGGATGTAAGAAATTAGATAAACAAAGAATTTTAACAAGTCAAAGCCTATGATAGACATCAGATCCAACAGCTGAAGACTAACCTCGATGAGCTCTGTCAAAATTCACAGGCCAATAGAGAATTGGTCACTCAAAAGGAAGAATTAATCAAGTAACTACAAGCTAATATAGACCTGGTTGAAGGTACAATGGTAGAGATGGCATCTTTCCAAGCTCAAGCATTGGAAGTACATGAAAATATAGAATCAACCCAACAAAATATTTTTACAAAAGTGGAATCCATTCAAAATTGTTACAGGGTGGTAGACCTTTCGCTAAATAAAATTTACATTAAACAAAGAGAAGTTTGTTCAAATCGGGCTAAGTTTCAGGAGGCTATCTTACTAGTACCAAAAGATGATGTGTCATAGGTTCCCCGATTGTCTCTTTCTAAGAAAACTAGAGGTGACATAATTTTGAAGGCTTGGGAAACAAATCTAGTCGAAAGAAAAATATTGGTCGAAGAGGTAAATGAAGCTTGTATATAAGAATTATCTTCACTAGACAAAGGGCTACTTGATGTTGAAGAAAATGATATATCTGAAGCCCTGGGGAAGATTGACATAGGACATAACCAATGTAATTCTAGGACAAGCAAAGAAGAAGCCATGACAACCATCCAACAATTGAACCAAATTGATATTATCCAAATAAACAAATGGATAGTAAATCCAAGCTTGCATTTACAAGCCACTTCTTTAGGAGAAAATAAGATACAGGAAAGGTTACCTCATGCAAAAAAGAAGCTATATTTATTTTAAGAAAATGAAGCAACCGAACCTTTCGGTCTGGTAGTACAACTAGTGAGTAGATGCATCCAGCGTGTCGAATATGGGAAAGCAAGCACATATGGAAACAAGTAATACAACATGTACATACTACTCATACATGTCACGATTAGATTCCAACTGTCTCTAGGCGAAAGGATGAGGAGACGAAACGTCTCTGCCAGCAGATGAAGAGACAAAAGAGGACACTAATGGAACTTTTCAGTTTTGCATATTGTAATATTTACTGTTTTTTTAATTATGAGAAGTCCAACCATTTTGGGTTGAGACCATTTTGTATGAATACATAGATTGAAGACTTATTTTAGGTTGCTTCTTGCCGATTGTAATAGAGAAAACTCTCCTTAAAGAGTATTAATACAAGTGCAGACAGAGATTCCAAGTTTTGTTAAATCTGGGTTATGTGTTTCTTTGTTTTTTTTTTTCCATTTCTCAAACATTTCTTTATGTATTCCTGGATAAATTTTTTATTCCAATTTAGTACAACAACTACTGCAATCTTATCATCTTAGTAATTTATTAAGTAAGCAGCTTTTCCTCTGCATTTACTGTGAGTAAATCAAGACCCGCTTGCTGTGTAGATTCCTACATTTTACACTTTATTCAAGGTTACACTATCTCTTCTCTTCTACTGCAACAAAATAGGACTCTTTAGCAATTGATGCCCTACTTTGTTTCATAGTTTTGTATCATTCTCTCACTCCACTCAATATTACAATTTTGACTCAGACACGAAATACAGCCTCTGTGCTGTCAAATTGTTAATTTCATTTAAGGATTTTTTCTCATATAAATAAGGTAGAAAAAACACTTTTAAATACACTCATAAACTTTCTTAATGCTTGACATTATCCTTTGAGCCTTAAGTTTAATCTCAGGAACTACATCTTTTTGGTGCCATTGTCGGGGAATGTAGAAACAAAGTTATTTTTCCCTGGGAAAATGACAAGGTAAGATTCTCTCTTTGATAGTGAACAAATATTGAATACTGAATTAAGGCTATTTTTATCTTTCACTTAGTGAATCCACCACAGATAAAGTGGCATTCGGTTGAAATAATACCAGGATGAACCCATACGATCAACAGACTACGCCTATATCCGATCCCGAAAGGTTGTTAAAACCAAAGGGATACCTCAATTCCACTACCACATATGTAAGTAAGAAGTACCAACCCAAAGTTACACAAGTCAATACTAAGGTTTCGGTTGAAGAAGTAGCTCCTAAAGAGAATTTTAAAAAAACACCCTCTATGGACGCCTCTACTAGCAAGCTTGATGTTAGTTGTAAGAACCCATAGGTAATTGCACCCAAAATAAAGAGTGAAAATGATCCTTCTGATACTCCAAACAATTTGAATAAATTAACCTCTTATATACCCGCTAATGTTATTTTTTTGTCTACCCCATTTTTTCCAGAAGTAAAGGTTTCAGTTCTCTGAAACCTTGAAGAGCACATTGTATATCCTGATTCGTCCCTTGTTGGTTCACCTATCTATACATCTTGTAAGTTTGAAGAAACCAGTCCATGTTTTCCTTTCCCTCCTCTTCGAGACTTTGCATCTCCTAGCAATATTTTTCCAGAATTCCCTTCGCCACATTTTGAAGAAGTTGAAAGGTTACCGCTTCGGTCCCTAGAAGTTTTTGAAAACCCTCTATTTAATTCCCGAAGCTTGTGCCCTAGACTTCCAATGGCTTCTCCTGGAGGAGGTGGTGTTGTAGTTGGAGGAGCAGGTGGTCAAGGAACACCTCCGCCCCCTATTATGTTTTCCAAAGTAGTGGCTAGATATGATTTCTTGGTCCTTCCCCCCGTCCTTCATGATTTACCAAAAAATTATATGAAGAACTTACCAAAATTTACGGGAGAAGGAGAGTTAACTGCCAAAGAGCATATAACCTTTTTCAATCATTTCACTGATATCCTTGACGTTTAGCATGAGGATGTTTACTCAAGGCTCTTAGTGCAAAATTTTGAAGGGCAAGTAAGAATCTAGTTTCGAGGACTCCTGGTAGGATCCCTACAGTCATACAATGATTTAGAAAACTCTTTTTTAAGACAGTGGGGAGAAAATAAAGATCATCTTTACTATTTGACTGAATTTGGGGCATTGAGAAAAAAGAATTCTGAGTCGGTTCTTGAATTCACTCATAGATTTAACAAACTTTATCATAAGATCCCAACCGAAGTTAAAACCTCTCAACCTGCAACAAAGGTGACTTTAGCAGGTGCTTTTGAGCCTGACTTCACCCTGCTTTTAAGGGAAAGAAGATCTGCTACCCTCACAGGAATGCAAGACTACATCATAGAAATCAAATCGAACATGATGGAATCTGGTAAATTAAAAGCCAAGGTTGAGACAAGAACCAAGGAAACTAAACGCTTCAGAGAACAAGTAGGACCCTCTGGATCTGGGAAGTCTGTGGAAGAAAAAATGGATGACATGGCTAAGATAATCAAGGATTTGTCAAGCAAAATCTTTAGAATGGAACTATACCAAGCCAAACCTGATCCATTTGCTAGAAAAGACTTCAGGAGAAATCCTAACCCCTAGATCCAACAGAGACAAGTAAAAAACAAAGATCAAAAAATACAAGCCCTATTTAAAACAATTTTTTTTATAGGAGATGATATACTTAACTATGAAGTATTAGAAGAGGATATAAATAACCTTAGTGATGAAGACCAAGGACTTCATCTAGCTAGGGAGGATTACGAAAAAATTCTAGATTAAGAGCCCCTGTTTAGTAATGAGGAAGGTATAAATAATATGGGAGAGTCTACATATCAAGGAATCACTGACTCCATAATGCTCGAGCTTCAACATAAGTATAATTTAGGGCCCATAGAAACAAGTACTACAAGTGTTCCATCAAAAAAGATTATATTAAGAAACAAAGTGAATGGGGTAGTTGTTACTAAACAAACAGTTGAAAAACAAGATGCCCAAGCTAAAACAATTGAAAAACAAGCTTCCAAAGCTAAAACAATTGAAAAAAAAGTTGCCCAAGCTAAAACAGTTGAAACCAAAGCAACACAAACTAAGAAAACATAGAATATAGAAGCACAAACTTCAACTAGGGAAAGCGAAAAAACAGTTGGAGGTTTTAGTTTAGAAAATGAAATAAATAAAATTAAAATCCCCATGCCCCTGGTTGAACTTACCAAGAATCCGATTTATAAAAAATAGATCGCTAAAATGATTAATGTTTCTGATGTGGAATGTCACACAGACGTGATAAATTTACAAGATGAAAATCCTATGATTATGTTTGGTGCGCACATTGAAAATGCTAAGGATTCTATAGCTCCTTTTTATATTACCTTAACTATGCATGATCACTTACTTCATAATTTCATGTTAGACTCTGGGGCCTCCCACAACTTAATGCCTAAATTTATCATGGAAAAGTTGGGCCCTGAAATCACCAGACCTTATCAGGACTTATATTCTTTTGATTCCAGAAAGGTTAAGTGTCTGGGCATAATCATGGATTTAGTAGTCAATCTTTCACATATTCCTATAAAGAGTATTCTTATGGATGTAGTTGTTGCTGACGTCCCTGCTAAGTATGGCATGCTTCTATCCAGATATTGGGGTGAAAAACTAGGAGGATCACTTCAACTGGATATGACGTACGCGACGATCCCGATTTTTGGTGGAAAATTTACTCGACTATGTAGAGAGACTAGACTGGCATATACTGTAAGTGACCCCCAAAACCCAAATAACTATCCAGTCTATGTTGCGAATCAAGATCTAGGAAACTGTATTTTATCTTTAGAGGATGATTTTGATGACTATATAGAAGAAGAAAACAAAAAAATAGGAAAAACACAAAAAGGTGTAAATAATAGAGAGGGAGCATGGAAAATGTTTTTTGGTGGCACTTCATCATGCGAAGGGGTAGGAGCTGGAGTGTTGTTTGTTTCACCCAGAGATGAGTACGTCATCCCCTTTTCATACATATTACAATGGGAAATTTATTATACTAATAATGTCTGTGAATATGAAGCTCTGGTCTTAGGATTGGAGGCTACCAGGAAACAAAAAATTGAAAATCTAATAGTTTATAACGATGCTGAACTTATTGTAAAACAAACAAAGAAACAATATCAAGCTAAACATCCAAGGCTAAGGTCATACATAAATTGTTCCTAGGATCTGATTAAGAATTTATTTTCATCATTTAACATTCATCACATTTCCAGAATGGAAAATCAATAGGTGGACTCCTTAGCTAAAGACGTTGAGACGTTTATGCCTCCCGCTGTCCTAAAACTGAAGTATCATATAGAAATGAGACACAGACCTTCAATCCCAAATAATGTGCAACACTGGCAGGTCTTTGAAGATGACGAGTAGATTAAACAATTTCTAGAAATGGTTGATGAATTCTCTGAAACTCATATAGATCAAGAGAACCAGAACGATCCTATCTGGATCCTGCAAGAAGGTGAAGATCCTGAAAAGTTCCAAGATAAGATAGTGAATCACCGAATGCTTGTACTTAAGAAAAAACAGATCCCTAGAGGTTTGATACCCTTAGAGAGACTATTTGACAAAGATGACATAACCTTGAATTCTACCCTATGACCTCATCTCGAGAAGGTCGAAGATTGTGACATAGGAACTAAAGAAGAACCTAAGATAGTCAAGTTATCTAAATGTAATGATCCCAAGCCAAA